>PIJE02001075.1:102500-127500 GCA_002895965.2 Coryphaenoides rupestris | reverse complement strand
TCTGCCCATCCCTGGCCCAGCTCTATCTCCATCTATCTATCTCTATCCGTCTATTGCTTATCTACATCTTCATCGCCGCGGGCACATTCTTCTTTCTCTCGCCCCGAATCCTCTCCTGATTCTCCCTCCACCACCACTGTATGGACATGCAGCTTCATTATTTATTTATTATTTACTGCCCTTTCCCCGCCCGAGACAATCGACTGGCCCATATACTTGTATCTGGCACGGTCCCCCCCCCTTTTGTCTTGTGTCCGGGCCCTGCTCTGCAACGCCCATTGCCCATATTCACTGGCCTACCCAGGATTGGAAATCAATGGTCATTCCCCTCTTTAGGCCCACCATCGGCCGTCTCGTGATCGCGATCATTTTTATACTGCAGCCGTCAGTTAACACAATGCATACAGTAGCGCCTATCTAGGCTGCTACAGATACCGGGGGGGGGGGGGGAAAGGGAGAGAGGGACAGCGGGGGGGAGAGGAGGGAGGGATTGGGGGGCCGAGGAAGGAAGAGAGAGGGAGGAGAGGGACGGTAGACGAAAAGAGACTTCTGGGCTCATAGTTTTGAGTCTATAACGAATAAGGATAGAAGGTGTGTGTGTGTGCGTGAACGTGTATGTTTTTTGCGTTTGGAATGCATGGTGCGTGCGCGTGTGTATGACCGTGTGTGTGACGTGAGTAGTGTGTGTGTGTCCAGAGGGCAGGTCAGGTAGGGCTGCTGGGTAGAGATTGATGGTTCCAGGCTTCAACACCTTAACACCATGTGAGCTGTAACCCTCTCAAGGGCACCTGTCTGTGTGTGTGTGTGTGTGTGTGTGTGCGCGTGTGTGCGCGTGCGCGCGTGTGTGTGTGTGTGAGTGTGTGTGTGTGTAGAGTGCTGTGTACGATTGGCTCCCAGGAGGCTTTGGTCTGCGCCTGCCACCCTCCATCTTGCTATCAAACACACACACACACACACACACACACACACACACACACACTTCTACTGCCCCCCTCCTCACCCCCTCGGCCCAAAAAACATTTTAGCACAACACTCGTGCCTGCCGCCCCCAAATCCTCTTATTGTTCGGATGGACAAACACTGCAGTAAACGCATGCCTCAAATGAAAAATCTGCACACAAAAATGTATTGTTTGTGTGTGTGTGTGTGTACCATAGTGGGTTTCTTTTTCTTTTTTTTTATGTTATTGCGCTAGCTTTTGATTGGGAATCACGCCAGTCGAGGTAAATCGATTCCCATTGAACTATTTGAGCCAATCAGAGGCCTGGTCTGGAACTGCACAGCGCAAAAGCCAACAAGGTTGATTTTCTAAACCGGGGTGCATGTGTGCGTGTGTGCGTGCGTGTGTGACGTGTGTGTGTGTGTGTGTGTCGTCTGGTGTAGATATGTGTGCTTGCAGCAATCACCTGTATGATGTGTGATTGTTTGCCACTGTATGAATGAATGTCTGTATACTGTATATGTGTACCTTCTGCTTTGATAACGCTCACACTCACACACATATGCTTTGTGTGTTCATGTCACTCTGTTTGTGTGTGTAGGTGTATAAGTTTGCAATGACAGTCAGGTTTGTAAAGAAAATATATCGGGAATGGGAAGATGGGAGGGAGGGAGGGAGAGAGGGGGAGAGAGGGAGATCTCTCTCTCTCTCTCTCTCTCTCTCTCTCTCGGCCAACCTGAGATATATGGGCTTGTAAAACCGCCATTGCTTCTCCAGAGCATATTTGCATGCCATTAGTATTGGCGCTGTATGGCGCTCAAGGTCGAACACTAAGAGCGCATTCTTTCATAATCAGGAAGCAAAGACAATAACTGGGACTGATGTGGGTTTTGTCTCTCTCTCTCTCTCTCTCTCTCTCTCTCTCTCTCTCTCTCTCTTCCTATCTTTCTCCTTAGTGTCCCTCGCCTAAGCATCTAAATGAAGCAATGCTATAGGGAGAGATAAAGTATCAATGTTTAAGCATGTTTCAGTGTGTTTTAAATTTCTATTTGACATGTGTGTCCGTGCGTACGTGTGTGTGTGTGATAATACATGACACGCCACCCTACCCTCGGAGGTCGCAGTGAGCTATACCCACCGAGGTGTCCACATGCCACCGTGAAGGCTGCTCCACATCAAACACAAATTTATATCACCTCCTTCTCCTCCTCTTTTCTCCTCTGTTCTATCCTCTTCCCTCGTCTCGCTCTCTCTCTCTACAGCCAGCTTCACACGTGTGTGTGTGTGTGTGGTTGTGTGTGTGTGTGCGTGTGTGTGCGTGTGTGTGTGTGTGTGTCTGTGTGTGCATGTGCATGACAGAAGAGGGCGATCCTGGACTTTGTGAACCTTATATTTAGAATATTGATTCAGGATACTCTTAACGTTGATTGACTGACAATCCCTCCAGGGAAGTTGGTTTGCATTTTGTTAAGACCGACGATTGATTTCCCAGTGTCCTTAATCTGGCGATAGAAAAAACAGCCCTATGCTATTATGCCGTGTTACTCTTCAGTGTGCCTATGGATAGCCGTGCCCTGTGTAAGGCGATGGAGGGGACCAGCTCCAGGAGACCGCAGAGGAGTGTTGTCTTGCCGATTAGGTCATCTTCTGCAGTGTGAGAGAAAAACCACGGCTGGAACCTTACGTTGAAAGAGCCGAGCCCCCCCCCCCCCTTTGGATCGGTTCTGGCCTTACAAACAAACAAACTGAAAAAACGCCGACAAATCGTGAATCTCTGTTAGCGTCCCAAGGTGTTGTTCTGGGTTTCAGCAGGTTCTATCAAGGGGGGAGTGAACAAGTTACCTGTTTCTCTCTATCCTTGCCCGAATCTCAAAACACGCTTGTTACCATAAAGGTGTGTGTGTGTGTGTGTGTGTGTGTGTGTGTGTGTGTGTGTGTGTGTGTGTGTGTGTGTGTGTGTGTGTGTGTGTGTGTGTGTGTGTGTGTGTGTCTTTTTGTTTTTTCGACGACATGAATTAAGACAGCTCCATTTTCTTGGACTCATTAGTGTATGGGAAGCCTCTGTAGCAATGCCAGCTGGGTGGGGAGAGAAAGGTAGAATATGAGAGAGAGAGAGAGAGAGAGAGAGAGAGAGAGAGAGAGAGAGAGAGAAAAAAAGAGGAGAGACGAAAACAAGAAGGAGGAGGAGTGGAGCAGAGCGAGACAAAACAAACTACCGTCGGCAGGGAGTGGGCAGGAAGACGGTGTGAAAAGCACGCCTTTTGGACCTCATCCAGCGATAGCCCTCAAATCGAACAAATGCGGAGAGAGGAGAGGAGAAGAGGGGAGGCAAGAAGAGAGGAGAGGTTAAAAATTTGAGAGAAAGAGAGAGAGAGCGAGACGAGGGAAGAGGATAGAACAGAGGAGAAAAGAGGAGGAGAAGGAGGTGATATAAATTTGTGTTTGATGTGGAGCAGCCTTCACGGTGGCATGTGGACACCTCGGTGGGTATAGCTCACTGCGACCTCCGAGGGTAGGGTGGCGTGTCATGTATTATCACACACACACACACGTACGCACGGACACACATGTCAAATAGAAATTTAAAACACACTGAAACATGCTTAAACATTGATACTTTATCTCTCCCTATAGCATTGCTTCATTTAGATGCTTAGGCGAGGGACACTGAGGAGAAAGATAGGAAGAGAGAGAGAGAGAGAGAGAGAGAGAGAGAGAGAGAGAGAGAGAGAGAGAGAGAGAGAGAGAGAGAGAGAGAGAGAGAGACAAAACCCACATCAGTCCCAGTTATTGTCTTTGCTTCCTGATTATGAAAGAATGCGCTCTTAGTGTTCGACCTTGAGCGCCATACAGCGCCAATACTAATGGCATGCAAATATGCTCTGGAGAAGCAATGGCGGTTTTACAAGCCCATATATCTCAGGTTGGCCGATGAGAGAAGAGAGAGAGAGAGAGAGAGAGAGAGAGAGAGAGAGAGAGAGAGAGAGAGAGGAGAGAGAGAGAGAAGAGAGAGAGAGAGAGTGAGTGAGAGAGAGACAGAGATGAGAGAACACAGACAAGGAAGCGAAAAGTGGAAAAATCCTACAACACCGACAACACATCGCCACTTGGTCATTCGCTAAAGAGAAAAGCTCTTGCGATGGTATACAAGGACATACACTGTATATCTGGGTTAGCGGAGGGTGCAAATGAATGCATGTAGTTGTGATTACACAAATATACAATTACTCATCATTTTAATGGTGTGTGTGTGTGTGTGTGTGCGTGGTGTGGTTGTTGTGTGGGTGTGTGTGTGTGTTGTGTGTGGTGTGTGGTGTGTGTGTTGTGTTGTGTGTGTGTGTGTCTGTGCGTGTGCGTGTGCATGACAGAAGAGGGCGATCCTGGACTTTGTGAACCTTATATTTAGAATATTGATTCAGGATACTCTTAACGTTGATTGACTGACAATCCCTCCAGGGAAGTTGGTTCCCTTGTGTCTGTTGATTGATGACGACTGATTGGCCACTGGAATGGTTTATCGTTGTGTTTCAGTGGGAATTGTGCTTAAAGACGTCAGACAGTAAGTCCATTGTCCTATCTATCAGATTACAGAGGGGGGGGGTTTGTAATGGATCTCTATAGGGCCTTACAGTTTTTACCAATTACCTTCTTACAGAAGGTAATTTGTAATGGTGTAGCTTTCAACACAACCGTCTGGTCTTCTGCTGCACAAACCACCGGCATTTCAGGAAAACGCAAGCCCCCTTTGCACTGCCGTGGCACCTTCTGTGTAAAAGGTACTAATGTAGAATGGGGGGGGTCATTTCCGTTTCCCCGCTATTCCGGCATCGGAGGGAGTAACAGAGCCACAACAAAGCCGGATCGACGTCTGTGTAAAAAGGGGAAAACTGGAATGCTATGTCTGCGAAAGTATTCAACAACATGTTGCTCACACAAATCCGCCATTGTAACATTATGCATCAATGTGTTGTATGATAAATATAGTATAAATGTGCAAACACAGCTCTTATTATTTAGAAAGCATCACATTAGATGCCGACGCGCCACGCCTCTGATTACGGAACGCCGGCATGCTGTGTAAAAACACACACCAACCTTTTCGGCAGCATTCCAGGATCTCTGTGTAAAAAAAGACTACAAAATCACAGATCCCCTGATTTTGGAATCACAAGCACGACAGCGTGTTTACAACCAACTCCTGCCCTTCTGCACCGAGTCGTTTGAAGCCGAAGGTTTGGGCGAGCAATCAGGGGACGTATCTCCGATATCCCAGGGAGCCGGTGATTGAAATTTGTTGTTCAGGGAATCAAAGGCAGACACACCGTCACTCGTACATGGGGAGTTAGTACAGCAAGCTCTCGTTCTCAGCTCTTCCAAGAAAGACGTGCGGGGGAGATTGCGGAGAAATCCCCATTGACGGTTTTAGACGTACCCACACTACCGGAGACTGATAAACGCACGCTAGATCAATAGACGTAACTCTTCTGGGCGTTGGTTAATTGATCCGGTCTCTGTTAACTAGTGCCAAACCTGCAATTTAGCTACAAATTAGATTGCGCGCCGTGTCTGGGAAGGCGTTCAATGGTAATAAATCATTTGGAATCTGTGATGCTTCCAGGTAGTTAGGGAGCCATTTGTACTTTTAGCGCCGGGGATTCTCCACTCACCTGCCGTGTCCTCGCCGTGGAGGAATGTGCTTGCTCGTGCATGTTTGCCTGTGTGCTCTTGTCAGTGACCCGTGTGTGTGTGTGCGTGCGTGCGTGCGTGCGTGCGTGTGTGTGTGTGTGTGCGTGTGTGTGTGCGTGCGTGTGTGTGTTAACAGTGTGCTGTGGGAGCCCATGGGAGACGGCAAGCGTGCGATTTCATTGGCTGATAACCATGCATTACTGTGGGACCTGCAGGAAAGCTCCACACAGGCCACGGTGAGTAACACACACACACACACACACACACACACACACACACACACACATACACACACACACACACACACACACACACACACACACACACACACACACCACAACACACACACACACACACACACACACACACACACATCCAGCTCTATCACACAGTAGCCAACTCATTATTTGATAACCACCATATAGTCACAGTGTTATCACACACACACATTCTCTCTCTCTCTCTTTCTTTCTTTCTTTCTCTCTTTCTCTCTCTCTCTTCTCTCCTCGTTATATTGAATCAAAGTGTACAATCCTAACTCTGCATCTCGTGCCTCGAGTCCCTCCATACAGTCTGCCATGCATTCCCTTTCAAATATAACCTAGCGTTCAGCATCATCAACAACAACAAAAACACTGAAGAAGAGACGATGAGCGGATAAAAAGTTGAAGAACGCAATTAATCTAACGTCTGTCAAGCTTTTGGTTGGTAGACAACCCCAGCCCCACCCCCCCCCCCCCCCCCCCCCACCCACCACCACCCCCTCCACCAAACGTCCCTGTTTCTACATATTGAAAATGCAGAGACTCTTCGTTTTGCTGTGAGGTTAGTAAAATAACACAGGGTTGAGTTAGGGGTGTTCACCTTGAGCCGGGGGCACAGAGCACCCAGCCAGCGCACACCCCAAGAGGTTTTCTCACCGCACCGCATCCCCCCCCTCCTCACACCCAGACACTCTGCGGCTTAGATGTGCGTTTTAATTGCTCAATGTACTTAATGACTTGACATAACCATCCATAACTGTGTGTGTGTGTGTGTGTGTGTGTGTGTGTGTGTGTGTGTGTGTGTGTGTGTGTGTGTGTGTGTGTGTGTGTGTGTGTGTGTGTGTGTGTGTGTGTGTGTGTGTGTGTGTGTGTGTGTGTGTGTGTGTGTGTGTGTGTGTGGTCACGTGCACATCTGCAGCAGGTCTGTCTTCCATTAGTCACAGCGCTGAGAGATGGCGAGTATTGGAGAGTCATTTCTCATTTATGCTCTCATCCAGGGATTCGTGTCAGACACCCACAGGACCCCTCGCCGCACGTATAGGTGTGTGTGTGTCTGTGTGTCTGTGTGTGTGTGTGCGTGCGTGCGTGTGTGTGTACCCAACATTAATTTGACTTTGTGAGAAATGGCTACCGTCCGAGAGATTTCAATCAGCCCTGTGCTGAGATGAATGCTGAACCCTTTGCACACGCGCGGACACACGCATGGCATGCGCACACACACGCACACATACGCACACATACACACACACACACACACACACCTTACATTTGCAGTCTGGGCAGGAGTGTGTCCCCTGTGCCGTGACTCCAATGTGAGGGGGGTCTGGGGGCCAGGGGCTGCAGGGTTTTAGGGAGGGGGTGTGGGGGGGGGGGGGGGGGGAGACGACCTTCCCCTGGACAACAAGGCTATTAAATACAGTATGTATACAGGGGTGGTGGTGGGGTGTTGGATGGGAGGGGGGAGGGGTGTGAGAGATTAGAGCGGGGGAGGGGAGAGAGGAGAAGGAGAGAGAAGGAGGGAGGAGGAGGAAGGGGAGGAGGAGAAGAGAGGGAGGAGGAGAGGAAAGGAGATGAGATGAGAGGAGAGGAGGGAAAGAAG
Organism: Coryphaenoides rupestris; assembly: GCA_002895965.2. Lineage (NCBI taxonomy): Eukaryota > Metazoa > Chordata > Actinopteri > Gadiformes > Macrouridae > Coryphaenoides > Coryphaenoides rupestris. The sequence goes on along the minus strand of PIJE02001075.1, from coordinate 120,011 downwards.
GCAAGATAGAGAGAGAGAAAGGGAAGAGAAAAGGAGGAAAGAGAGAGAGAGAGAGAGGAGAGGAGAGAGAGGAGAGAGAGAGAGAGAAGAGAGAGAAGAGAGAAGAGAGGAGAGAGAGAGAGAGAGAGAGAAGGAGAGAGAGAGAGAGAGAGAGAGAGAGAGAGAGAGAGGAGAGAGAGAGAGAGAGAGAGAGAGAGAGAGAGAGAGAGAGAGAGAGAGAGAGAGGGTTGGGGGAGGCTGGCTGGCTGGCTGCTGGCAGGCAAGACAAATTCCAGCAGTGCTGATGAGAATGCTAATCTTCTCTTCCCCCCCCCTTCCACCCCCTCCCCCCCTCGCACTCCGCACCCCCCCCCAGCCCCTCTCCTCCTCCCTCCTCGTCCCTGCTCTGCTCTGCTCTGCTTTCATCCGCCTCTCCCCGGCTCCCTCCCTCCATCACAGGGAGGTTGATGTGTTCATCTCCAGCCTTGTCCAGCTGCAGCATGGATTTGTCTCTCTCAAGGGCCTGGCCAAGATTAGTGTGTGTGTGCGTTTTTGTGTGCGTGTGTGTGTCTGCGCGTGCGCGTGTGTGTGTGTATGTGTGCCCGCTCGTGTTTGTGTGTTGACAGTATAGTTGCCTTTGCGCCCTTAAAAGAGGATAATTTGGGTATGCATTCCAATGTGCATTGTTTGACAGAGTGTGGGTCTTCATGAGAGTGTGTGTGTGTGTGTGTGTGTGTGTGTGTGTGTGTGTGTTTGTTGTTTGTGTTTGTGTGTGTATGTGTGTGCATGTGTCCGTGTTAGGCTCATCATCATCATTAGAAGTGCTTATGGAACCGAATGAGAGCATCTCCATCAGCTCACACAGCACACGCACACACCTTGTTATGTCCCAAGTACACACACACACACACACACACACACACACACACACACACACACTCTCTCTCACACATGCCCACGCACACACACACACACACACCCTCACACATGCGCATGCACAAACACTCCCTCACACACGCACATGCGTACACACACTCACACGTATATTTTCAATCTATCTATCCCCCTATCTCTCCATCTTCTCTATCTAAATCTCTCTCTCTATCTCTCCATCTCTCTCTCCCTCCCCTTGCCTTCCTGTGTCCTCTCTAGCTGAAATAATGAGAGTGTACCAGAGAGCAGCGGAGTGATGGAGAGATCGATGGGAGCCAGAGAGAGAGAGAGAGAGAGAGAGAGAGAGAGAGAGAGAGAGAGAGAGAGAGAGAGAGAGAGAGAGAGAGAGAGAGGAGAGAAGAGAGAGAGAGAGAGAGAGAGAGAGAGAGAGAGAGAGAGAGAGAGAGAGAGAGAGAGAGAGAGAGAGAGAGAGAGAGAGAGAGAGAGAGAGAGAGAGAGAGAGAGAGAGAGCAGAGAGCGCGAGAGAGACCCAGAGGACAAAAGACGTGCTGAGGGAGTAGAGGTGCAGAGCAGAGGGGGAAGAACAAGAGGCCATGAATGTCACGTCATTTCCTAACCGTACAAATACTTTTGTTGTTGTTCAACGGGTACATGTTCACAAAAACAAGCCAGACTATCCACAATTATTATTGTGGATGTTATATGGATATTGTGATGGAGGTCGTCTTAGATTTTGGGTGTCATCATATCGTGATATGGCATAAGTGTTGTCTTTTCCTGATTTTAAAGACTGCATTACAGTCAAGTTATGTAATTTTCTGAACTTCTGTTCAGTTCTAGCTTTTTTATTATTTGCACTAAAGTTCTTAATATAATGAGAAAATACTCATTATATTTCATTTGTCAAGAATTGTATTCACACAGGAGTATAAAACATAGGGACTTTAATAGGGTTTCAATAGGGCTTCCCTTAAACGCCTCAGCCTTTCACACGCAGACGCACATCCGCACCACACCACACACCACACACACACACACACACACACACACACACACACACACACACACACACACACACACACACACCACACACACACACACACACACACACACACACACACACACACACACACACACACACACACACACACACTTCACCTCTGTAGAGTCACGCGTTCGATCACGTCCGGGTCTGTCCCGGACCTGCTGATCCGTGAGTAACCGCTGTATGGACCACCACACCGAGGGAGCATCCAGCGGGCCAGGAGCGATTTTTGTGTGTGCGTGTGTGCGTGTGTGCGTGTGCGTGTGTGTGTGTGTGTGTGTTCATCATGAAGGGGGGGCTCAGAGGGTTTCGCCCTGTCAATAACTTTCAATAAACGCGTGTGCTGTCGTTGAGATTGGGAGGGGGGTGAGGGAGGGAGGGTGGCTGGGGTGGGGGGATGTCGACAGTCCATATGTCGGAGCTGATGTACATCACAGCTAGTACACTGGGGATTCTCTGAGTATCCAGAATTTATCACCCCTGGTTTCTTTTTTTAGCAGACTCATAGGTGGGGAAAAAATAAAATAAAAAAATATATATACAGTGTGTAGATATATATATATATATAAAATAAAAATCTGGTAAAAATAATGTGCTTCTCATTCCCGTTTATTGCTTGATGGTCTGAGGTTTTATTAGATGTCGATTAAATATCGAGGCGCGTCTATTCTCTGCAGCAGCAGCCGCTGAACCCGGACATCACTGGAGATATTGCTGTGTGATATATAGAAGGCACTGGGCTCCATCGTGACGACATGTTGTCAAAATGTCATCACCAGTATTGCATGTCATAAAAAAAAACTAAAAGAAAAAGAAAAAAACGTACGGTTTTAATAAAGTTGGGAGTGATATTGTATCGGACAAAATCTTTCATTTTATTTATTTTTTTGGTACATTTTCATTTCATGAAAAACTATGTTTCCCAACAGTGCTCTTTATAACTCTTCTGTCCCTACCCCCTTTTGCCCTGCCCCCCCCCCCCCTCCCTCCAAGATCTCTAGCACCGCCACGCTAGAGGGCAAAGGTCAGCTGAGGTTCACCGTGGGCAAGTGGAGCCCGCACCACAACTGTAGCCAGCTGGCCACCGCCAACGACACGGCCATACGAGGCTGGGACCTGCGCACCATGAGGTGAGCTACGATGGCTCCCAAAACATGCTTGGCTTGTGTCACCCCCAAAACTGTAAACTCGGACAGCTTGTATTCCACTCAGGACAAACTTTATTTACAAATTGTCATTTGTTCTTTGCTGCAACAGGGGAAAAAAGAAAAACTAAAACAACTAAAATACTTATCAGAAACAGCAAATGCTATACACCATGTTTGGTACTGTCCCAGCAGTTGGATTTTTGCTGCCCTTTAACATCGCTTGTAATCTGTGAAGAAATGTGGGGGATTTTTTTCTATTAAGAGAGTGCAAAGCATTGCGTTGCCCATTGTGCTGGCCTAGTGGACACGTGGAGTTGTGTACTTCAGATCATCAGCCGACGGACCCTGGCACAGTCAAACCTCACACCGTGTGTGTGAGTGTGATGTGTTCTTCATGTGATGCCTGTTGTGTTAGTTTCAGTGAGTACCCTTGTGAGTCTCTGTGCTCCCTCGGTGTGCCTTTCTTCGTTTTGTCGTCAGGTGATGTGTGTGTGTTGTGTGGTGTGTGTGTGTGTGTGTGTGTGTGTGTGTGTGTGTGTGTGTGTGTGTGTGTGTGTGTGTGTGTGTGTGTGTGTGTGTGTGTGTGTGTGTGTGTGTGTGTGTGTGTGTGTGTGTGTGTTAGGGGGAGTCTACTTTGCTTGAGGAATAATAATCACCCACCCGCGATCGATAGCCACCATAACGGCAAAGTGCTGAGAGAGAGAGAGAGAGAGAGAGAGAGAGAGAGAGAGAGAGAGAGAAGGAGAGAGGAGAGATGAGAGAGAGAGAGAGGAGAGAGAGAGAGAGAGAGAGAGAGAGAGAGAGAGAGAGAGAGAGGAGAGAGAGAGAGAGAGAGAGAGAGAGGAGAGAGAGAGAGAGAGAGAGAGAGAGAGAGAGAGAGAGACTTGGGCCGGCGTGCACATTTAGTCCTTCACCATGCGATGACACACAGAGGAGCCAGTAGAGGGAGCAGCACACTGTTAGTCTCTCCACAAGCATCCCATTCGTCCTCTGTTCCCATTTGTCATGTGTCCATCCGATCCCGACCAGTTGGAATCTCACAAGAAACTCCCAAATATGCACCAGGTCATGAAGGGGACCAGCATTGCACCACACCACTATACCACTGCATGCCATTTGTGGGGGTGGGGTGGGGGGGCGTGGGCGTGGGGTGGGCATTATAAGTTGTCATTGTTCTCTTACCACAGATGCTGTGATGGGTTTGGTCATTAGATTCAAGGTCAAAATGTTATGCAGTTTACATTATATTAAAATCCATTATTAGTTTGAATGTATCTGCACTGCTGTGTGTTTGCGTGTGTGTGCGCATGTGTGTGTGCGCATGTGTGTGTGTGTATGTGTGATTGAGCACAGCAAGTCTGTGTGTCTATTTGAGTGAAGGACTTGCATGTGACAAGCGTGGTCTCTGCTCTCTTGTGTTGACTTTTACGCTGTGCATATGTGTATGTATATACTGCTTCATTGCCTGTATATTTGTGCTTGTGTGTGTGTGTGTGTGTGTGTGTGTGTGTGTGTGTGTGCGTGTGCGTGTACATGTGCCAGCTGTGGCAATGTCTCGGCACGCTCTGCTGGCTCTTCAGACAATCTCTATGGTGTACCCACACGTTGCGGCACCACTGCACACACGTATACACACACACACGTATATCACACACACACACGATACACACACACACACACACCAATTTAAAAGACATATATGTGCACATGCAAATAATGACAGAAACCCCACGACACACACTGTACACACCACACACACACCACATAGACACACACACACACACACACACACACAATAAGCATACAAAAGCATGCATTTACAACATGTTCTCTCATAATTTGGACCAGTATCTAAAGACTAGGTAGGCTCAGCAAGAATTACAACTTCAAGGGTACATTCACAGTACAATTTATGAACACAATAATATTAAATACTCACAATGTCATAAGTCATCAGTCATAAAATGAATGCTTAAAAAAGGAGAAGCGCTCAAAATAATGATGTAAACCACACTACCCAGATAGTGTGTGTAAAGTGTGTACTAAAGACACCCTTTGGACACCAGTGCCCTATCTGCTATCCACTTGTCCAGCTGAAGATGAAGATGAATATGATAAGGGTGAACAAATGAACAGTTCAAGCTGTTTGCGGGAACACTGTCTCGCCATCACAGGAATCAATTTGAAAATAAAAACATCAACAACAAAAAAACAATCAGCGGATTGGTTTTCATATCTTTGCTTATCAATTCACTTAACTTGACTGGATTAACTGCTATGAAATAAATGCCAGGACATGCTAAAGTTAATATTGAACACTATGGCTAATCACTAGCCTCTTAAGCCTAAAATAAATCACTGCAGCTTCCACTCAGACGTTAACACAAACTTGAACTTGAACGTTTGTTAATTTTTTTCTTCAATACTTTGTTCTGCAAAAAATGAAAGGATGTAAAATCATTATCAATTGGCTTGAAGTTAATTATTTACACCAAATTATCAATATCATGTCAATCTATCAAATAGGGATACGGTATGAAACGGTATGGAAATTTCATGTCACGATTATCGTGACCAAAATTTTTACGGTTATCAGTATTATCGCGGTATTGTTAAAATGTTGTTAACATTTTGACTAAATAACAGCACCGCCAATAGTTAAGTTGCTATTTTTCTAGGGTAACTAAAACTTAAACTGGCGGGGCAGAAAATACAACTGAGGGGCCAAAGCCTCCTCCCTCCGCCATGACGGCGATAGTGTTCTAACAATTAACTTTTACTGAGCGCACTAGTAGTTCACTGTAACACACATGCATACAGAACTTCTTCCCCACATGTCTTTCCCCACGTCATGCATTGTCCTAAAAGTTAACTTAACTTGCCTTGCCTGTAAAGTAGCGGGTGGTGAAGATCGCATTTTTTTTTCTGCATGTTCTGCAGACAGGGTAACGATCTTCAATCAACATTTCATCAGCACAAATATCCAAAATGCATCCACACTTCAGATTTAGGGTTAGGGTTACTACTCTTAGATGGATAAAAACTATCCTGAGCGCTGTCACTGCCTTTCGCCATGTTGTCTCACATTGTAAACAAACCCACGTTGCACGCGGTGCCTGCGCAACTGGGTCTGGGAGACTTACACTTACTTTGGTTGATCTTGGGCAATATTTACGTCAGTTTTAACGCGGCGATCAGCCACGGTTTTATGATCAAATTTGACACGGTTCTACTAACCATCTGGAATTGTACTGTGGTTTATCAATAAACCAGTAACCGTTACATCCATACTGTCAAATGCAACTGTCTTTTTGTCTGTGGAAAATTACAAATTGTCGTTTTCTAAGTTTAAGTAGCAAAACAATGATTTGGTGCCCCATGTGGTGAAAACATATACTGCACGTAAAAATAAGTACATTCAAACTTATGGGGGTTACATTTTCCCCTCTTAAATCTGCACGTGTCACTGCATCTAGCTACAGTTAAATAAAAGGAGTCATCTGACTTATGTTGGAAGAAAGATTTAAAGTCAAGAGCATGAGGAAAAACTCCACTTAGCTTGTCAGAATAGACTGCATTACTCAGGGTAACGTATTGCCCAGTGTCTTGTATGTTTGTCAGGCTCTGCTCTGTCTTCTGACCGATGTTGATCTTCTGGCCTATGTGTTGTCTACAGCCTCCTGAAATTCATAACTGCTTTCTCCCTCATCCTCATCGAGGTTCTCTGTTACCTTCGCTTTCTATTCCTCTGTTATCCTCTGGGAATGCTTTGCTTGTTAGGTATTTGCTTTATTTAATTAATTGCTATCCACCAAACAACTCAAAACAAGAGTCAATACCAACAGGAGAATACAGTGTTTAGCATTGGCAGACACTTTTGGCAAATTTTACTTGGGCGCTACCCACATAATCAGCTGTGCTGCTCATCCCACAAATGCATGATCCTTACAAGTTAGACATCTTTGTAAAGGTAAATAAACAGGCTTTCCAACGATATAAAATACAATGCCAATTAGCATTGTAACAACAGAGAAATAATCAACCAAACACAAATTTCCCAACACCCACTTATAGATAATAACTTACAGTTAACCTATCAAATGCAACAATCTGTGGAAAATGACCAATTGCCGTCTTCTAAGGTCAAGTGGCAAAAAAACGACACGATGGCCCATGTGGCGAAAATGTGCACTGCACTTAAAAACAATTCAACCGAAACGTATGGGGATTACACGCGCCTACGCTTAAAATGTCTTGGCACACATATCGCTCTCTTACTCTGCCATCTTAACCCCCTCCCCACCCCCCCGCCATGTCCTCTCATCTCCTGATTTATCCTCTTCGCTTCCTGCCCCCTACCCCCTCTCCTTCCTCACTCCTCCTCTCTCCCTTCTTATCTATTCCTCTGTTCCCTCCCTCATTCCTTACCGCCCTCTCTTCTCTCATCAATTCCTCTCCTTTTCCTTCCTCTGCTCCCCAAATACCTCTCCCTCACCCTTCCTATTACCTCCTGCTTTCTCCTCCCCCTCCTCCTCCACCTCCACACTCTGCCACATCTTCCTCCTCCTCCTCCTCCTCATCCGCCACACTCTTGGGTGGCCTGAGACACACTGTGCTGGCCTCAACCATCTCTCCTCAGGACATCCAAGCAAGGCCTAATGTTCGCTAGCATTAGCCGCCAGCATTGACATGGAGTGCTTGCTTGTGTAACAGCGTAGCCTCTCTCTGGAAATATGTTACCGAAGGAAAGAATGCAGAGATAATACCATTTATAAAACATATAAATGGGGCTTGTTCAAGTATATTCTGATGTAATGTGAAACATTGGTGTAAATTATGGAGGGTCCCGTGGGTCCTATATTTGGGACAGGAAGAAATGTTCAGTTGGAAATCCTGACACTTCCCTTGCCCATGGTTGTTCATGTCATAACATTATACCCATTGTTTTATTAAATCGATTTCTGATTTATTTGGGTTTGCTATTATCTGAAGCCAAGGACCCTGAGGTGAACAAACTTTATTTTGGCAGAACTTTGCAAAAACCCAAATATGGGTAACTTCTAGTTTCTTCATTTAAAACAAAGAAAACTAGTCATGTGCCTGCTTCGAAACGATTGCTTGGCCCCTGGTATTGCTGCTTTCAGCTTTCTCAAGAACTTCACACGCCACACTGCACTTCCCTGGGTCCTCAGCAATACACTTGCCAGGTGTGACGTTGATCGCATGTCGAGAAAAGCGAATGACTCCTCTAATTATCATTAGATATTTTGTTCCGTGAGAATATTATTTTAACCAATGTAATAATGTGCTGAAACTGCTGGTGATATTTCACTGTAGCGCGCAAACAAACGTACACACTAGATCCCAACATGCCTTTCTTGGAACATGATGAAATAATTTGTCTTCATGGTATGTTGGTATGCAGAGTGCCAACTGTGTGCCAGTCCAGGGCACACAAAGGCCTCTTTGAAGCTTTGAATAATATTAGGCTAGCTAACAAGCATGTAGGGCTAGCTACGAGGCACTCTGTGTGTGTGTGTGTGTGTGTGTGTGTGTGTGCGCGTGCCTGTGTGTGTGTGTGTGTGTGTGTGTGTGTGTGTGTGTGCGTGTGTGTGTGTGTGTGTACCCTTTGCGGTGTGCCTGTCACTGGGGATGTTCTCGCAGTGCATCGCCCCTGATTACCATTTGCACGACGGTATACAGTAAGGGGCATCACACACACACACACACACACACACACACACACACACACACACACACACACACACACACACACACACACACACACACTTTAACACACACACATATATACACACACACACTCATTCATATGCACACATTCATACACACACACACACACAGACACACCCACACACGCGCACTCACACACGCGCACTCACACACACCCACGCACACACACACATACATTAACACACACGCACACACACACACACTCCAAGCTGTGTCATAGCTGTCAGGCCCATGGCCACACCAGACTCTGTGGGGTGCATACTGAATAGCGGTGCAGTGCTGCAGTGAAGCATGGCGTCTCTACACCTCCCCTGTGGAGTCTGGGAGAGAGGAAGGGAGGGAGGGAGGGAGAGATGGAGAGAAGAAGGGAGGGAGGGAGAGATGGAGAGAGGGAGAGGGAAGGACAGAAAAACCGGGGAGACAACGATCGACAGAGGAGAGAGATGGAAAGCGCGAGCGGCCGAGACGGGGAGAGATGATTGATCGCAGCACTATTTGCTCCATCATGGATGAGGCTAAAAGCCAGCTGTCTTAGTGTGTGTGTGTGTGTGGGGGGGAGGGGGGGGCAGGTCCAAAATACCAAAAAGGGACAGTAGTGGGTGTCGAGACCTCCTCGAGCGTGAAAAGGACCGGAGACGTTGACGCTCCCACCAGAGGTCCACACTCACATGGCTGCCGCTAGTCCTCGGGCCGCAGCATCGTAGAGGGGGCATGGCGTCGTGCTGCTGGGGTCTTTCAGCGATAGGCTCTCCAAGGTACAGAGCATTGTGTGCAAGACTCTGCCCTGCCACTTTTCGTCAATATTAAAAGTCTATTTACATATTCAAATGTGGCCACCATTATGCAAAACAGTTGCTTTTTTTTTTTACGCACATTGTTTTATTCACAATCAAACTCCATTATGCTAAAAAGTTTCAAATTGGTTATAGATACGTACATGTGTCTATTGTATAGATGTGTGTCTGGGTGTGTGCATATATATATATATTATGTGTCTTTTTTCTTTTTCCTATCTTTTCCGACCCTTATTTTGTATTTTGAACGAGTGCTAATTCCATATGCCATTGTTAATTTGTGACTGACCTTTTTGATCCCTGTCAAGTCAATCTTGCGTGACCTTTTCACATGTCATCCACCCGGTACCCACCGGGCCCACCTCCCTCTCCCTCCACGGCCATGACCCAGCCTCCCTCTCCCTCCATGGCCGTGTCCCAGCCTCCCTCTCCCTCCACGGCCATGACCCAGCCTCCCTCTCCCTCCACGGCCGTGTCCCAGCCTCCCTCTCCCTCCACGGCCATGACCCAGCCTCCCTCTCCCTCCACGGCAGTGTCCCAGCCTCCCTCTCCCTCCATGGCCATGGTCCAGCCTCCCTCTCCCTCCACGGCCGTGTCCCAGCCTCCCTCTCCCTCCACGGCCATGTCCCAGCCTCCCTCTCCGTCTACAGCCATGTCCCAGCCTCCCTCTCCCTCTACGGCCATGTCCCAGCCTCCCTCTCCGTCTACAGCCATGTCCCAGCCTCCCTCTCCGTCTACAGCCATGTCCCAGCCTCCCTCTCCGTCTACAGCCATGTCCCAGCCTCCCTCTCCCTCCACGGCCATGTCCCAGCCTCCCTCTCCGTCTACAGCCATGTCCCAGCCTCCCTCTCCCTCCACGGCCATGTCCCAGCCTCCCTCTCCGTCTACAAGCCATGTCCCAGCCTCCCTCTCCGTCCACGGCCATGGCCCAGCCTCCCTCTCCGTCCACGGCCATGGCCCAGCCTCCCTCTCCGTCCACGGCCATGGTCCAGCCTCCCTCTCCCTCCACGGCCGTGTCCCAGCCTCCCTCTCCGTCTACAGCCATGTCCCAGCTTCCCTCTCCCTCCACGGCCATGTCCCAGCCTCCCTCTCCGTCTACAGCCATGTCCCAGCCTCCCTCTCCGTCCACGGCCATGGCCCAGCCTCCCTCTCCGTCCACGGCCATGGTCCAGCCTCCCTCTCCCTCCACGGCCGTGTCCCAGCCTCCCTCTCCCTCCCCTCCTATTCTTTTGTTCATAATACATGACCAAATTAAACAACAACAACAAAAAAACCCTGTCTGAGAGCAATATGTTCAATACCTCGGTATCCTAATTGCATTGTATTAATCACATTATTATTATTATTGATTATGAACGGCATTGTTAAATGCATCATACTAAAGCTGCACGACACAGCGTTGCTCACCTTAATGCGTAGATGCTTCCCACCTCTCCCATTCTCCCATCTCTCTCTCTCTCTCTCTCTCTCTCTCTCTCTCTCTCTCTCTCTCTCTCTCTCTCTCTCTCCGGTCTAAGAGCTGGGCTTTTCTTTTAATGAGCGATGAAATGATTAGTCTCGTCTCACCCACCACTCCCACCCCTCCTCAGTCTTCCTCACTCTCCCTCCCTCCCTCCCTCCCTCCCTCCCTCCCTCCCAGCAGCAGTTGTCATAGAAACAGCGAGGTGTATGCGAGCCTGTGCGCGTGCGCTTCGCATGCATCTCTCCCCAGTCTTGTTCCGGTCGATCGTTGATCCCTCTCAGCACAGCTATTTATCACCCAACCTAAGCCAGCAGGGCCTGTGTGTGTGTGTGTGTGTGTGTGTGTGTGTGTGTGTGTGTGTGTGTGTGTGTGTGTGTGTGTGTGTGTGTGTGTGTGTGTGTGTGTGTGTGTGTGTGTGTGTGTGTGTGTGTGGTGTGTGTGTGTGTGTGTGTTAGGGGCAGTGAGAATGAAATGATTCTCTGAATTGTCTCCATTACTTCTCCCATACGTGGTGTGTGTGTGTGTGTGTGTGTGTGTGTGTGTTGTGGTGTGTGTGTGTGTGTTGGGTGTGTGTGTGTGTGTGTGTGTTGTGTGTGTGTGTGTGTGTGTGTGTTGTGTGTGTGTGTGTGTGGTTGTGTACCTAGCATTTTTGCTATTTTTATGTGTGCACCTAACAATGTGTATAATGGATCCCATGACTCCCCATCTAAATTCCACATCCTACACATTCCCAGCCTAGATGGCTAGAGGATTTTGGATTGAATGTTTGCTGTCTTAGGCCGTCCATAACCATAATCCACGACACTTTGTCCTAGAGCTCACAGGGTATCCCTAAACGCACACACACACACACACACACACACACACACACACACACACACACACACACACACACACACACACACACACACACACACACACACACACACACACACACACACGTAGCGTCCCCATCATTCCACCATTAGTCTGGATGAAGAAGTGTTTTTGTATATCAGTGAGGATACACACACTCACATATTGTTTGCGTACGTGTTGATATTTGTGTGTGTGTGTGTGTGTGTGTGTGTGAGAGTGTGTGAAAAGGATTGCTCAGAAACACCAGGGAGGGAAATGGCGAAACTAACCCAATTTCCTGCTCCATTTCCTCTCTCTCACACAGCAGGCACATCCCCTTCCACACCGAGCCCGGTTTACCACCAGCCCGCCCTACCGCCTAGGGTCTCCTAACGCCCCAAACCCCCCCCCGCCCCACACACACACACACACACACACACACACTCTCTCTCTCTCTCTCTCGCTCTCTCTCTCTCTCTCTCACACACACACACACACACACACACACACACACACACACACACACACACACACACACACACATTGCATGCATACACACACACATGCACCAGCACCACCTTAACTAGGGGTCACACAGCAAGAGGCTGTTTCAGTCCCAAAAATAAATAGGTATATATATATATATATATATATATCCTGACAATGATTGTTGCATCTGAATCTGAGCATAGGTCATTCTCCCTGAATATTTCCCTGATATATATATACACATATATATACACTCACTGGCCACTTTATTAGGTACACCTTGCTAGTACCAGGTTGGACCCCCTTTTGCCTTCAGAACTAAAATTATTCGTGGCATAGATTCAACAAGGTGCTGGAAACATTCCACAGAGATCTTGGTCCATATTGACATCATAGCGTCACGCAGTTGCTGCAGATTTGCTGGCTGCACATCCGTGATGCGAATCTCCCTGTTCCACCACATCCCAAAGGTGCTCTATTGGATTGAGATCTGGTGATTGTGGAGGTCTGCTGAGTATAGTGAACTCATTGTCATGTTCAAGAAACCAGTTTGAAATGATTTGAGCTTTGTGACATGGCGTGTTATCCTGCTGAAAGTAGCCATCAGAAGATGGGTACACTGTGGTCATAAAGGGATAGACATGGTCAGCAACAATACTCAGGTAGGCTGTGGCGTTTACTAAGGTACTAAGGGGCCCAAAGTGTGCCAAGAAAATATCCCCCACACCATTACACCACCACCACCAGCCTGAACCATTGATACAAGGCAGGATGGATCCATGCTTTCATGTTGTTTACGCCAAATTGTGACCCTACCATCTGCATGTCGCAGCAGAAATGGAGACTCATCAGACCAGGCAACGCTTGTCTAATCTTCTATTGTCCAATTTTGGTGAGCCTGTGTGAATTGTAGCCTCAGTTTCGTGTTCTTAGCTGACAGGAGTGGCACCCGGTGTGGTCTTCTGCTGCTGTAGCCCATCTGCTTCAAGGTTCGATGTGTTGTGCGTTCAGAAATGCTCTTCTGCATACATCGGTTGTAACGAGTGGTTATTTGAATTACTGTTGCCTTTCTATCAGCTCCAACCAGTCTGGCCATTCTCCTCTGACCTCTGGCGTCAACAAGGCATTTTGGACACTGGATATTTTCTCTTTTTCGGACCATTCTCTGTAAACCCTAGAGATGGTTGTGCATGAAAATCCCAGTGGATCAGCAGTTGCTGAAATACTCAGACCAGCCCGTCTGGCACCAACAACCATTCCACGTTCAAAGTCACTTAAATCACCTTTCTTCCCCATTCTGATGCTCGGTTTGAACCTCAGCAGATCGTCTTGACCATGTCTACATGCCTAAATGCATTGAGTTGCTGCCATGTGATTGGCTGATTAGATATTTGCGTTAATGCGCAGTTGAACAGGTGTACCTAATAAAGTGGCCGGTGAGTGTATATATATATTTTACATTTGAATATTCACTTTCTTTTCAAACCGCTTGAATCCAATATCTGTAGTCTAAATAAAGGCCTTGTCTCAGCTTCCACATGTTGACACCATTGCCACGGTCCAGCTGCGGTGACACACACACACACACTCACACACACACACACACACACACACACACACACACACACACACACACACACACACACACACACACACACACACACACACACACACACACACACACACACGTGTACACATACACACGCACACACAAAGTCATTGTGACCTAATTGAAACCCAGCGGCCCGCCCCGGGTCATTTTCTCTCACTGCCTTTATTTAAATGAGATTTTTAATTAGCATGCTAATTGCCTAATGCGATCAGTGGGCAAGGAGCTAGCTGGCTAGCTGCTGGTGGCGTGCGGCGGGGCCACAGCACTGCGTGGCGTGTCACACTCCACTGCACACGGAGCGCACCGCGGCGACGCGTTGTTTTGCTAGCCTGTAGAAAACGGCAAACGGGAGAAGAGAACAGCAAGAGTGGGAATTAAAAGGGAAAGTTAAAATGCCTAAAAGACTAACAGTTTTAGGAGCTTATAGAATGAACGGCAGAAAGTAAGAGAAACTAAAAGCCAGGAATGTAAAGAAGACCCCCCGTTCACGCTTGGTGTTAACATGGTGGTCCAGGTGATCTGACCATAAGCGGATGAGCTCTAGATACAGGCGTGAACGCACTTGAGACGCCGCTGAGATCTGATCGTTGCAGACCACATGTTGAAGGAGTTGGTCTGGAATGCATATGGCCCATAGACTGTACATAAGAAGCGGACATGGTAATCGTTATGTCACGCAGTTGTTTCTAGGCTCCTGTTTTGAAGTCTTAAGTCTGGGGTTTGGCCAGGGCCAGCTTGTTTTTTTTGCAGCCAACAGACAGATGTGAGAGGGGGTGTGTCTTTTAATGCAACCATGAGCTCAAATAACAAACAAGCAAACAAAATCTTACAATTAGCTTTTGGACAACATCCAAAAACACGGACAGCATCTAAAAAAAAAGTTAATGGCTTTTTAAATGTACACAGTGCCGTAGATTTTAGACCTGGAACCCCCAATGGGATCAGTGGTATTGCCCCCCTGCAGGCCATAAAAAAGAATGCAGAAATAATGCAGGTTTTGTCAGGGTTGGTAACGAGAAGAAATGAGGAAAGGTCTCAATCGCAGGCAACTGGATGATTTTGGGTGTGAGTTTTATCCAGCAAACAGACAGGCAGGAACAGGTAACAGAATACGACCCCAACGACATATCTCGACACACGACGTGAACACAACATGGATCCGACAGATCCATGAACTTAAATACAGATAGAACAAAACGGGGCAGACAGGTGATAGACGAGGGACAGGTCAAAACAATGCAGACACTGAACAGAGTCATGTGACGGCAGAAAACTAAACCAAGGCAGGAACTACCCTATGACAGGTGGGGGAGGAGTCAGAGACACAACGGAGACACATGGCGCACGAAAAAAACAGACAAGAAACACACGGCAGACAATACATCAAATGTCCAGCAGGGTGTGCTAAGAACACAGTAAATAAGTAGCAGGCGTGTACTGGTGACGTACTTGGGGAGCTGTCCGCTTGAGGTTGCGTCACCCAGACCACATGTTGATACCGTAACGTGAACAGAGTGTAGAAGAGGATGGAGAAGAGCAGCCAAAAGTGGCGAGAAAGACCAACGGGGTGAGGCAGACCTGTATAGAGAGTGAAGAGGAAGTGGAGGAATAGCCCCTTGGGATGTATCATCTCATTTTCCAGAGGGTCCTCAACAACAATAATACAATGTAAGCACAAATAGACAAGACATTTAACCAAGAAAATACAAAATGATATATATTTATATATCTATAAAAATAAATATAACCAAAAGACAATTAAAAGGATCCCCAAACGAGACAAATAACGAAGATAAAGGAAACAAAAAGGAACAACACATATCAAATATCATATCAAACAATGTACAATATCAGGAGGTCAGAGCATGAGATTGGATCATTCAATCATAGATTATGGAATAGTCTCCATCTCCATCTCTGTCTCTCTCTGTTCTACCCCTGTCCTCCTCATCCTTCTCTCCATTCCACGCTTCATCCCTTCATCCCTTCATCGCCTGTCGCATCTCTCTTTCTCTTTCTCTTGTGCACCCTCGCTCTGTCTGTCTCACCCACCTTCGTATTTCCCTTCCACTCTTCCACTTCCCTGATGTGTGATCTGTCCCTTTTCCCTTTCTCTATCTCTTCAATATGTCCTCTTCTTCTGTTCTTCTCAATCTTTCCCACCTTAGATCCCTCTCCCTCTCTCCCGCCATCTTTCTAAGTCTCTCTCTCTCGCTCCCTGTCTCTCTCTTTCTCTCTCTGTCTCTCACTTAATTGTGAAATTATATTTAAACGAGTCATGTGACCGTTCCAAACATTCCCCCTGTCCATTTGAAAGTGGCCGTTTGCGTGGCCTCCGGTATTGCTGCTTGCAGCTTTCTTGAGAAACGTTCACCCAAACATCTTCACACTCAACACTGCACCTTCTTGGGTCCTCGGCAACACACCCGGCATTTGCAGTGCCCATTCCCTGCCTGTTCGGAATACGCCGATTGCTTGCGCGTTTTTTGAAAACGGCTAATTAAAGAAAAAATTCTTTCCACTCGACACTGCACTTCCTGGGTCCTCAGCAATAAACCCGCCATGGGTGAAGTCCATCGGATGAACGGTTGTCGAGAAAATCGAAGGAGACATGCATACCGTATACACACAGAGATTCCTCTTATTATTGTTGGATGTAATTAAATAACCGTCTGTACTTTCTTTGGACAGGCTGCATTGCAATACTGGAACTAGGAACTAAGAGTTATACTATTATAATAAAGTGGTGAAAAAAATCTAAATCTATCTCCCTCCGTCTCTCTGTCTCTGTCTCTCTCTCTGCCTCTCTCCCTGGTACCTGGCCACCAGTCAGATCTACTGCATAGAGAACGCCCACGGGCAGCTGGTGCGCGACCTGGACTTCAACCCCAACCGCCAGTACTACCTGGCCAGCTGCGGGGACGACTGTAAGGTGCGCTTCTGGGACGTACGCAACGTCCAGGAGCCCGTCAAGAGCCTGGAGGACCACTCACACTGGTGCGTACAGGAGGAGGAGGAGGATGAGGATGATGATGATGATGATGATTGTGGTATGCAGGGGGCGTGGTTTAGCGTTTGACAGAGCGGCAAAATGCCTGAGACTGACGCTGCTGTAGGGGATCAGCATAATTAGTCGTATGATGGGTATATATTAGGGGTGGCACGGTTCATGAAAAAAAACGAAAAACCATTCGGTTGGCTTGTCTCTGTTCGGAGGATGTGTGCGTTGTACGGTTCGACGGTTCATGGCGTGCGCAGCCTCGTGACCGGATGTGACCTCAGACAGTGTGTTTCCCTTTCGCGCGAAAGAAGAGGTGTAGAGTGTGGAGTAGTATGTATACTATGTGTTAGGGGTTGCACGAACTTCAGATTTTTCAAGTCGACTTTTCTATCAATAAAGTCGATGTCCACGTTGACCCGCGTCGCTGATGACGTCATCACATACGCACGCACGACAAAAACAGACAGAATGGGCCTGTCGAAAAAAAAAAAAAGCATGA
>PIJE02001075.1:90000-97500 GCA_002895965.2 Coryphaenoides rupestris | reverse complement strand
GTTTTTTATATTATTTATTCCTATATGACCCTATATATAATAATAATTGTCCATTATTATTCTATATTATTAATTGTCATTATCATTATTATTATTATTCTAATTTGGGGGAACATTATTATTATAATTAATGTTCCCCAAAACCTTTAACACGTGACAGTACATCCGTTCCTTTTCACTAAACATCCCCCCGCACATGTAAAAAGAGATCACATTATGTTGTCTAAAATGCTGCCGAATAAAGCATCTCAAAACCTTCCAACACGTTACAACACGGCTGTACTTCTGAAATCCAAACGTGTCGCATCGCACCTGGGAGACCTCTGATGCCTGCTTCAGCTCAGCTCCCCGAGCTTCAGACATTTTCTCGTCCTCTCGTCACTACCTTCCTCGTCCCCTCCTATGCCATTCCCCTCCCACCACCTCCCCCCCCCCCCCACACACACACACGCACCACACACGCACGCACGCACGCACGCACGCATGTTGCTGCCGCCCCCCACATGCAGCGTGTGTGTGTGTGTGTGTGTGTGTGTGTGTGTGTGCACGCGTTATGGCTGGTCGATAGTGACAGACCTAGCCCCTGCTATGGCAGACACCATTGACAGATCTTTTAATTGCAGCTTGACTCTGTGGATCATGCCCAAGTGTACATACACACACACACACACGCACACACACACACACAAACTGTAGACATGTATGTGCACGTGTACACACACACACACACACACACACACACACACACACACACACACACACGTGGTGCCAAGGGAGGGGCACAGGCACTTTATTAGCTATGCCAGTCAGAGCGGTGAGGCACGGCGGCTGAATACAGAATGGATTCTGCCATTGAATGCGTGCACACACACACACACACACACACACACACACACACACACACACACCACACACACAGAGCCCTCATTACCCTGCAGTCAATTATTGAGAGGAGGGATCAGGTCTGTGCAGCAGGGGAGGCGGGGGAGGGAGGGAGGGTTGAAAAGGTAACCTTTGAATCACATCACGCTCTGGAAACTTGAAGCCCGTCTCAGACAAATATATTTACCACGAGCAGCGCACACGCACACGCATGTGTACGCTGCCGCAGAACATGGATTATAAATGTCCATGCATTGTAATGAGGGGACAGATGATTAGATGTATTGATCGTCTTTTAAAGATGACTACCCTCACTCACCCCCACTCCCTTTCTTCATATTAAAACATATATTTATTGTTATTTTCCTGTTTATATTCATTGCTCGGTTTGCGCAGGATCAATTAATCTTCCCCTTTAATAACCTCTGCGTATGTTTGCATGCTAATCGATTGAGCTAGCTCTTTAGTATTCCTGAACGGCTTGCCTGGTAATGATCGGACCGCCGCCACGACAAATGAAAACCTAACGTGATGCATCGATGTCCAATCAGGAGACGGCAGCAGCAGCCGCAGCCGCAGCCGCAGCATCCTCCATCTCTCGCGTGCGGATACGGATACTCCCATGGCCGTCAGATGACAGACTCAGCAGCTCCCTCTCTCTCTCTCTCTCCGAACCTGCAGAGGATCTGAGTTCTTCCGGAAGCCTCCCTGGCCCGGCGCTTAAGCGCATTTGAAATCCCACCGCTGTGCCTCGAGTCTATTCGCCGCGCTGTCCCTTCATAGTTTCTCATCCTATATTCTGCACCGCACCATCGCCACGGTTTCTAACTCGACAACAACAACAACAACACGCCAGTTATGTCAACCTGCCCACCACCCCTGTCAGTGTGTCACCTGGGAGAGGGAGGGGCCACCTATAGGCAACATGTCACTACCCACACACTTGTACACGCGCACACACACACACACACACACCTCCCTGCCCGAGAGCTCGAGCGACGTGTGAGCAGCCCACGGGGTCGTGAACTCTTGCCCTGGAATAATGGTTGACAGGCTTGCGGTGGCTGTCAGCATTCTCCGGTGTGTTCTGTGACGGTGTGTGTGCTCGTGTGTGTCTGTGTGTGTGTGTGTGTGTGTGTGTGTGTGTGCTCGCCTGGGAAAGCAGCCCTATATGCAAGACAGAGAGCTCGATTTAAATATTTATGCCGCTGAGAAACAGGCGGGTGGTTGTTTTTTTTTCCCTTTCCTCTCCAACCTACGAGGAGGTTGATCATATTTATTTTCTCTCTTTCTGTGCGCAAGTGTTACGCACGGTATGTTCCGGGGCCGCTCAGAGTACCGCTGACGTCAATTACCGACGACAGGGTTCACCAGAGGTTGCTCGTGATCTCCAGGGCGGCAGTAGCTCAGGAGGTAAGGGCGGTTGTCTGGGAAACCGGAAGGTTGCTGGTTCGATCCCCGGGCTCCGCGTGTGTCGAGGTGTCTCAGAGCAAGACGCCACCTAACCCTAACTGCTCCTGACGTGTTGGTTGTTACCTTGCATGGTTTGTTGACGCCGCTATGGGTGAATGTGAGGCAACTGCGAAGATATAAATGCAATCCATTTACCATATCTGAGTCACCGTGGAACAACCTCACGGTGAACTCCTGGGCTTGCGTGCCTACATACTGTACTATTCAAGCCCATTATAGCAGCGCAGTGGTGGGGAACGAGCTCCTGGCAGAGTCCCTCACCAGCTTCCGCAAGACTCACCTGCTCAGAGTTCACCTGGACTCTGCATAGCTTCCCTCCTTTACCCCCCCCACCACACCTCTCCTGTCTCTTGTTCTATTAACCCAGCAAATATGAGTCTATTCACATCTTAATGTACCATCAGCGATATGTTGTTTCACTCTCTCTTTGGACAAATATACCGATTGTTAATCACTTGGGACAAAAGCATCTTCTCAATGCCCTAAATGCAAATGTGAATATATATTTAAGGAACACGGTATACTGTGGTAAGGATATCCGTGTCATTTCCCCCCCCCCCCCCCCCCAAAATAACATTTTGAGAAATAAACTTGCATTCAGCCTCCATAGAGGGAATTAAATCACGTTCTAATCTAATAAGTCGCTCACATTAGCGGAGGTTGTCTGCAGTGCGGGGATTCTTCATAGTGGAAGCAGCAGCAGCAGTATGTGTGTGTGTGTGTGTGTGTGTGTGTGTGTGCGTGTGTCAGCTTGTGATTGTGTGTCTGTGTCTGTGTGTGTGTGTTTGCGTTTGCGTGTGCGTGAGCGTGATGAAAAGGGTGGGTGTTAAAACGGATATAATACCTCAGAGAGACTGACTCATTTGCCCACGTGGACGAGTTCAGTTCGGCGCTGGAGAGAGGAAGGCGGCCCGGTCAAATATAGCAGAGAGTTGAGACAACAAAGCCAGATAGCTGTGTGTGTGTGTGTGTGTGTGTGTGTGTGTGTGCGTGTGTGTGTGTGTGTGTGTGTGTGTGTGTGTGTGTGTGTGTGTGTGTGTGTGTGTGTGTGTGTGTGTACCTGCAGCTCCACGGTGGCTTCTCTGGGAGTTTGATGTCTCGGTCTGCCTGGAGCGTGCACATTCAGCACTCCCTCGTCTGTAGCTACTCTAGATCATCTGTGTGTGTGTGTGTGTGTGTGTGTGTGTGTGGGGGGTGTGTGTGTGAGGGTGTGTGCTGTGTATACAGAACCCTTGGTAATTTAACTAGCCCCTTTATAGGAGAGTCACTGTAAAATAAGATAAAAATAAAACATTATTTAAAAATAGGACAAAATATATACAACAACTCACACATTCTTTCTTTTTTTACACTTTTGACCGAGCGGTTACGATGCATACGCGACACTCAACGACGACCACAAGCGATAAACGACACACACACACACACACACACAAAAGGCCCTGTACTTTTTTTTAAGCTCCTTATTTAGCGTCCCGGCAGCTCTCATCAGATCAAATGCTTCAGCAGAGGGCCAAGCAGTCCGACAAGCCGACGGGGAATTACCAGGAGTCACTGAGACTCACCGAACGCGTTCCTCTTTTGGCGGAAATCCTCTGGAGGATTGATTCCCCTCGTTTAATTTGAATATTTTTTCGTCGTCCCCATGGTCTGAGTCTTCTTTCTCTCTCTCGCTCTCTTTCTCTCTCTCTCACTCTCTCTTTCTCTCTCCTCATGTCTTTTCTCTATTCAGCCCTTTTCTTACTTTTTCAGTCTCACCATTTTTTTTTTTTGCCGTACATAACTTATAAGTTACGGACATCGCTTTTCCCTCTCGCCTTCCGTTCCACCTTCTTCGAGTGTGTCTTCATCTCGGGGACTCCAAGTCCAGGCAGGGCCCCGTCGTTCAAGTTCAAGTTTTGTTTATTGTCGTTCATTCATATACACAGTATATACAAGGACAAAATGGAGTTTCTCACGGACCAACGTGTTCACACAAAAGAAAAAAACTGAATAAGCTCAAATACAACATGATATAGAAGGTGTACGCATGTGTAGCTCATTAAGGTCATTACGGGTCTGTATCGGCATGCCAGCATAAACAGCAGAGACATACAGTATGCTGGCATAGTCACATAGACGGTAGCCGCAGGAGCCTTTGGATTGTACGTCAAAGTCGCCGCCGTATTGGAGAGGTCTGTTGTATGCGTTCACAGGCCAGTTTAATACCGCGGCCACATTGGTGTGTCCTAGCAATGGGCCAAAGCTTCTATGTGTATTCTATGTGTGTTGTTAACATCATAACACACACCTGTGTTCACCCGGTGCCATTACACCTGGGTTTCCTGAGTGCTCTGTGCGTTGTCCGACTGAACCGTAACCCATTTTAGGTCAGTCTAAGTAACGCTGCTCTATCGCGACGCTGTGTGAGTCACCGCAAACCGCTGAAATGTACAACCTCTGGTGAGTCCCACAAGCTTCCCTTTGAGATAGCCGTCCCCGCTTTTCGTTATCTACGCAGTGACGGCCCAAAAACGGCCCAAAAAAAAGGAAGCTTGTAGTCCTCCTTTCAACTGGCTCATTGTTCTTAAATTAGCATGCGCAAACGTGTATCAGCCACCCGCCGTTATTTAGAGGCCCTCCGACCAACAATGGGCAACGTAATTGGCTCTCAAAGCGCTGTAATTGCGGTCGTTTCTCAGGTCTGCCAGCGGTGGACGCCACGCACGTCCACCACAACCCCATCCGGGTCGGTCGGGAGCCCGTTCGCCGCCAAAGGGCGGCGAGAGGTCGTAAGGTCCGGAAAAGGACACGTCGTCGTAACTGTCGGCTTGTGTTTGCTCCCTGTGTGTGTGTTCATCGAGCACGGGGAGATTGGCTGTCCATCAGCTGTCCGTGGCGCATTGTACGTGTCCGTCAATAGGTGCTGGAGGTGAGATTAAGGTGTTTCTTTTTTTCTTTTTTTCCAAATGATTTCAGATTTTTCACACATTATACAAAGAACCGATAATAGATTTGCAAGCTCCGGATGTTTTACATACGGAGCAGAACGGCGCCGCGCATTGATTCACGGGTCAAAAATCGGGGGGCCGGGAATGAAGAGTAGTCCTTCTCCGAGGGTTTTCAAGCGTCAGACAAAAGTTGCAACGGTTCAATCCCAACAGTTCTCTGCCTTCCTTCCCCACACGCCGCTGGTATGAAAGGAGACCTGTCCTTTTTGTACACAAGTGTTTCCAACCCGACAAAAGAATGGTAAAACCCCAACTTATTGGATAGAAGCGAGTGTACCAATGGGGACGCCTTGTGGCCCTTGTCGTTCACCTTGTGTCTCGGGGACGGGGGGGACGGGACGGGACGGGGGGGGGGGGGGGGGGGGGGCGCTGATGGACTAATGATTGAAATGAGTGGCGAGTCTGTCACCAGTGTGTCCTGGCGATACAGAGTGACAGTTTGTTTGTGTTTGATCAATGGGGCATAGCCAGCGGACAGAGCCGGAGCCAGAGGGCCGTGGCAACTTTCAAACCCCCCCCACCCCCCACCCCCCCCTCCCGCTGTCAATCACACATCGCCCTGTGAAATCCATTAGAGCCAATTTAGCCAAGGCCAACACCTCAAAGCTTCAAGAGAATGTTCAATCAGTGGTAAATTAATAATGGATTTTTTTTTTCCCCTTCAAACTTGCGAGCTGGGTTCTTTCCCAGCGAGGCGCGGTGTTGATTCTCGTGGCTAAATGCGTCATTCATAATTAAGACTCGGGATGTCACGTTTGGATAGTATGGATTAAAGGATCATTTTTGACTCGTTTCCAGTATTGGAGATTACACCGGTCATTAATTAAGTTAGTGTGCATGTTGTAGTGTGGTTTCCCGCTGTCTGGTTGGATGTTGGATGTTGGAGTCGCGAAAATCCAGTCGTGACCACAGACATGTGGGCCACCGCGAGCGCAGGTCCCTTCTCTCACAGCGTAGTGTCTCGGCCACGTGGACCAGGTGTGCTCAGATCCTTATTCAGTAATCTCAGTGGTCTCTGAGGTTTTTGCGTCGATGTAAAGCATGCGTGCTACACAGCGATGCAGACAGAGGTTGTCTAAATTGGGATAATCTCTCGTAGTGAAAGCCTAAATTCTACGGCTGCTCCTTCAGCTCATCCTGAGTTGTCCTCTTATTATTTTGTGTTATCTTTCCTCTTTGCAGTATTTTAATTTAACCGATTATTCAAATTTGACTCTGACTTTTCAAGCGTTAGCAAGGTAAATCTTTGCTTTCCCAACTGGTAGTCGGATATTTCAGGAGTTACGTAAGAAATTGAAACAGATACACTTATCAGTCAATAGCTTAAAATACTCATACTCATATACCCTTATTAAAATACTAAATGTAACAATGCGTTACAATTGTACTGAATATTAGAACACACCCGAATATGTTGTAATGCAATATATGCCATATATATATGTATATTGTAACATTTTCTTTCAGCATGCATGTATCCATATAAGTATGGTCAGAGATCTGTCTATGTAGTCACTTCCTCCTCCACCCGCATTGCACAGAAAGTAGAGCTGGAAGGAGCTAGCTAGGGAGGGAGGGCTGCAAGGCTTATTATAGAAAGCAGGCAGGCAGGCAGGCAGGCAGGCAGACATACACACACACACACACATGCATGCATGCATGCAGAAGCCCCAGCAGATAAAGGAGCCTACACCTCAGAGAGTAGATTGTCACAGCTATGAATGAAGCTCAGAGTGGCTTTTGGTAGAAGTAATACTAATTCATTGTTGTGGCACCGGCACCCAAAGAGAGCAAAGAGGGAGAGGGAGAGAGAGAGAGAGAGAGAGAGAGAGAGAGAGGAGAGAGAGAGAGAGAGAGAGAGAGAGAAAGAGAGGGAGAGGGAAGAGAGAGAGAGAAAGAGAGAGAGGACGGGGGAGACAGCGATGGGGGAGTAGGACAGCGAAAAAATAAAGGGGCATGAGGAATATTTAAAATGGGTTCCTCTCCAGAGGCAAAACAGTAGGGAAATAGAGTCTCTGAATGAGTATGTAAGTGTGTGTGTATGTGCATGAGCGTGTGTGTGTGTGTGTGTTTGTGCACAAGTTTGTGTGTGTGTGTGTGTGTGTGTGTGTGTATGTGCCTGAGTGTGTGCGCGTGTGTCTATGTGTGTGTGTGT
>PIJE02001075.1:82500-85000 GCA_002895965.2 Coryphaenoides rupestris | reverse complement strand
CTTATCAGTCAATAGCTTAAAATACTCATACTCATATACCCTTATTAAAATACTAAATGTAACAATGCGTTACAATTGTACTGAATATTAGAACACACCCGAATATGTTGTAATGCAATATATGCCATATATATATGTATATTGTAACATTTTCTTTCAGCATGCATGTATCCCCCCACGACCCCCAAACACCACCACCACCACCACCACCCACACCCTTCCAAACACCACCACCACCACCACCCCCACCCCCATCTGGCCTCTGTGTGGCAGGAAACCTTGAAGAAGGAGAAGATGGCTCCATCCTCATCCTCCTCCTGCTCACGGTGGGCAGCAGCATCCCTGTATCCCAGAGACCAGGGGAGGTCACCATTAGCCGGCTACGTCGCTAACCATTGAAGTAACGATGTCATTTAAAAACCAAAATTGATTCTTTAATCAATCAATGAAAAAATGCTTTTTTGGCTGAACTGGACTTATCGACTGAAAATATCGATCCTCAAGTTGTCATCAATTCCTTGTATTGATACAGAACTTTGTCCTGGTCTGCCCGGTGCTATTTCAGTGCTGGATCTCGTATTCTCTCTTATTTGTGTGTATTTAAATATTCTATAATCATGCATGATGTATTGCCGTTAAATAGGGCAGTGA
This sequence comes from Coryphaenoides rupestris, assembly GCA_002895965.2. Lineage (NCBI taxonomy): Eukaryota > Metazoa > Chordata > Actinopteri > Gadiformes > Macrouridae > Coryphaenoides > Coryphaenoides rupestris. Next base: position 84,349 of record PIJE02001075.1, on the reverse strand, counting down.
AATAATGTGTACGTTCCTTTGGTGCGCATTTCTTACATTCTTCGTACATAACGCCGCGAAAAACAAATGCTAATGTTTTTTTTGTTTGTTCGTTCTCTCCTATGTAATTTATTTCCCGCTATGAATTCCATAACTCTCCATAAACAAGAGAGAGACAGAGAGAAAAAAAAGCAATAATCACATAACTCAGAATACATACCTCTCCTAAAACCTCCTAGCATCACCACCACCCCAACACAGAGTCTGTGGGCCTGTGCTGCTGGTGGTGGTGAAGCTGCTGGTGGTGCTGGTGGTCTGGTCCCTACCAGCAGTGGTCTGACTGCTGGTAGGGGTCAGTGGGCCACAGAGGGACTCTGTTAGCAGCAGCCCAGCAGCAGATGCAGAGGGTGAAGGGTGACACTGGCACACCGGAGTCTGAGCCCAAGCAGCTGGGCCTGTAGAGCTCTGGCTGCTCTCTCTCTCTCTCTCTCTCTCTCTCTCTCCCTTTCTCTCTCTCAGTCTCTTTTCTCTCTCTCTCTCTCTCTCTCTCCTTTATCTCTTCTCTCTCCTTTCTCTCCTCTCTCTCTCTCTCTCTCTCTCTCTCTCACTCTCTCTCTCTCTCTCTCTCTCTCTCTCCACACGAGAGAAAGGACAGAGCCTCGCTACCGATGAACACACACAGCTACCGGCCACAACATGTGCATTACTGTGATGACCCCAAGCCCGGTATATACATCAGGGCTGTAACACGTTTTATTCCGTCCAAATGATAGCAAAAAATGATAAAAACATCAGAAATATACAAAGATGATGCTCAACGTGAACCATACAACCAGACAACCAGAACTGAAACTTAAAAGTGAACCTCCCACAATGCAGATGATGAGGGAGATAAGATATTAAATGGGTTAAACTAACTGACACAATCTGACACATTTGTCATTTACGAATGATATAATTAAGGTGAGATGTATCTGTTACTATAAGCATGTATTGTATTAATTATCATTATAATTAGAACTATATTAACAATATGCCCATAAACTTGAGTGATATATACAGTATATAAGATAAAGTAATACGATACGGCTGATATCCATTTGGAAGGAACTCCTACTCAGTGTACGGCTTGTTTTTTTTTAAGTTTAGAGAAAGAAAGATGAGTTATTTATTGAACACAGACAGTAGAAAGTACGAGGCTAATACTACGCTCTCCTATACATCAGCCACTATTTTGCCCACACTCGATTTTGCCCACACAATCCAAACAAACTTCCCCCAGTAAGACCAGCACAGCTAACGATGAAGAAACGCATCAAACAGCTGTTTGTTATCACTCTGAAAAAATGCGGCCATATATGAAGAAAAAAAAAGAGGGAAAAAAATCTAATAAAAAATAGTCCAGAAGTTGTGTAGGCTGGAAAGAGTGCTAAAAGTCATCCATCACTGCCGGAGAGAGAGAGAGGGAGGGAGGGAGGGAGAGGGGGGAGGAGGAGAGCGAGAGAGCTCTTCAACGCAGCGGCCAGCGAAGATGATGGTGAAGGACATCGACCGCGAGCCAATGCCCCCAACAAAACGAGCACAAAGCCACGCCTGCCCTTGTGCATAATATGCATACAGCGTTCATCCACAAACATAGTCTCCTCACGCCTCACACCAAAACTATTAAGGAAAGGAAACAAAGACAAACACCTTCCTCCCCTTCCCTCCGCCCTCCTCCACCCTCCTCTACCCACCTCCACCCTCCTCCACCCCCTCTACCCACCTCCACCCTCCTCCACCCTCCTCCACCCTCCTCCAGCCCCCTCCACCCCCCTCTACCCTCCTCCACCCTCCTCTACCCTCCTCTACCCTCCCCCACCTCCTCCAG
>PIJE02001075.1:72500-77500 GCA_002895965.2 Coryphaenoides rupestris | reverse complement strand
TATATTGCGCTTTTATCTAAATCGCTTTACAGCTGCCTCACATTCACCCATTCATAGACCGACGGCGGTGCCAACCATGCAAGGTAACAACCAACACGTCAGGAGCAGGTAGGGTTAGGTGGTGTCTTGCTCAGGGACACCTCACTTTACTTTACTACTAAATACTCCTATTTTCTGCTCATACTATTTTCTGCTACTTAATACTGCTACACCACGTACATCTCAGAGGAAAATACTGTACTTTTTACTCGACACTACATTTATCTGACAGCTTTAGTTACTAGTTACTTTTACTTAGAGTAGAAGAGTAGAATATCTGAGTACTTCTTCCACCACCGAATAGAAGCGTTCGGGAAAAGCTTGTGTTGTCCGTCAGGCCTCTGCATTGTGACATCCGTCTCCAGAGTCTTAAGTGCGGAGCGATTGAATGAACTGATTTAGAGGCGGCGACTAACAAACGGTGATCGATCCTTTTTTGTTAATCTTTAAAGCCCTCCTTAAAATTCACACGGCCAGTAAACACTCATAAACTTCATCTGGCGGGGGCCTGCTGTTAACAAAGCACACAGACACGGGCTAATAGCTAATGATTTAACAAACCCTGGTGATTATTTACGACACGGAGAAACTCTCTTATTAAAAAGGGGGGATCTCGGAATTCCAAGGTTGTGAGGTGCGGGATGGGGATGGGGATGGGGGGGGGGCTGCTGTAAATTAGCACCGGGAAGAAGAGGCTCGTAGCGGAGAGCAGGCCTACGTCGAGTCGTAAAAAAAAAACGCCCGCAGATTTATCTCCACGGGTGCAGTTCCCACTCAAACGCGTTCCAAGTGTGCCTGTTTCGGAACGGGGCCGATCGCGTGGCCTCTTTCTGGTGTTGCTGCTTTCCGGAGAAACCGGAAACAACTTGACGCTGGACACCGCACGTTCCTTTAGGTCCTCCCCGGCAATACACCCGCCATGACATTGTTGCATCCCCTTAATAACGATAATGGAGCTAATAGAGATAATCATAAGGCTCTGCTAACAGCTATTTTGCTATTTGGGACCGGGAACACAATTAAGTGTTAATTGCGAACGTTACATCACTGAAGTTGAAGTTGGAGTTTCGCGAAAACAAAATGGCAAACTTACAAGACGTCGCTAAATGTCACGTCTCCAGTCTCTCCGCTGTCTCTCTCTTCATCTGCTCTGAGAGCGAGCCGTACCCAGCATGCAGTTCAGCGGCGCAACAGTGAATAGCGTTCCCCTCTCACCACACTGCACAGTGTGTACTTTACACGCTGCTAATAAATACGCTCCCGCGGTAGATCTGGAGCTCACACTCAACACCGCACTTCCTTGGGTCCTCCACAATACACCTGCTAAGTGCGAAGTCGATCGGGTAAACGGTTTTGTCGAGAAGATCGAAGGGCAGTCATACATGCAGAGACTCCTTCATTATAGTCAGCTGAAAGGCAGAGTGGACTACATCTGGCAACCCCATCCCCCTTTTACAGTGAGTGAAGTTTCAGACGGCTGCTAAAGTACATGTCTAGACTCTGGATGCAAAGTGTATGTATACTGTATACAGTATATACATGAATATATTTTTGTTATATCTAGATATATATTCTATATATAGATATTCTATATATATACCGCATACACCCCACACATGGCTTCTCCGCTAGCATGGAATGATAACCTCTCCTATACACTGTATTCCCATGCTGTAAAATTCCATTAGCCCCCATGAAATGACTTGTCCTCCCTTCGCCAAAGGTGGTGTCCTTTCCCAGATTCTATCACCGACCCGGGAGCTAACCCTCAGCTTCTGAGAGCATGCTCCTCCTCTCCTCATCTCCTCATCCTCTCTCTCTTTCTATCGCTCTCTCTTTTTAGGACTCGAAACTCAAAGTTTGGGACTTGGGACTTGACTTGGGACTTGTCAGTCTTGACTTGTGACTTGACTCGGGACTTGCCTGTCTTGACTTGGGACTTGACTTGGGACTTGAGTGCCAAGACTTGAGACTACTTGTGACTTGCAAAAAAATGACTTGGTCCCACCTCTGCTACTAAATACTCCTATTTTCTGCTCATACTATTTTCTGCTACTTAATACTGCTACACCACGTACATCTCAGAGGAAAATACTGTACTTTTTACTCGACACTACATTTATCTGACAGCTTTAGTTACTAGTTACTTTTACTTAGAGTAGAAGAGTAGAATATCTGAGTACTTCTTCCACCACCGAATAGAAGCGTTCGGGAAAAGCTTGTGTTGTCCGTCAGGCCTCTGCATTGTGACATCCGTCTCCAGAGTCTTAAGTGCGGAGCGATTGAATGAACTGATTTAGAGGCGGCGACTAACAAACGGTGATCGATCCTTTTTTGTTAATCTTTAAAGCCCTCCTTAAAATTCACACGGCCAGTAAACACTCATAAACTTCATCTGGCGGGGGCCTGCTGTTAACAAAGCACACAGACACGGGCTAATAGCTAATGATTTAACAAACCCTGGTGATTATTTACGACACGGAGAAACTCTCTTATTAAAAAGGGGGGATCTCGGAATTCCAAGGTTGTGAGGTGCGGGGATGGGGATGGGGGGGGGGCTGCTGTAAATTAGCACCGGGAAGAAGAGGCTCGTAGCGGAGAGCAGGCCTACGTCGAGTCGTAAAAAAAAAAACGCCCGCAGATTTATCTCCACGGGTGCAGTTCCCACTCAAAGGCGTTCCAAGTGTGCCTGTTCGGAACGGGGCCGATCGCGTGGCCTCTTTCTGGTGTTGCTGCTTTCCGGAGAAACCGGAAACAACTTGACGCTGGACACCGCACGTTCCTTTAGGTCCTCCCCGGCAATACACCCGCCATGACATTGTTGCATCCCCTTAGAATACCGGAAACAACTTGACGCTGGACACCGCACGTTCCTTTAGGTCCTCCCCGCCATGACATTGTTGCATCCCCTTAATAACGATAATGGAGCTAATAGAGATAATCATATGGCTCTGCTAACAGATATTTTGCTATTTGGGACCGGGAACACAATTAAGTGTTAATTGCGAACGTTACGTCATCACTGAAGTTGAAGTTGGAGTTTCGCAAAACAAAATGGCAAACTTACAAGACGTCGCTAAATGTCACGTGGTGGGGGGGGGGGGGGGGGGGGGTGGGGAGGGGGGGGGGGTGGGGGGGGGGGGGGGGGGAGGGGGGGGGGGGGGGGGGGGGGGGGGGGGGGGTGGGGGGGGGGGGGGGGGGGGGGGTGGGGGGGGGGGGGGGGGGAGGGGGTGGGGGGGGGGTGGGAGGGGGGGGGGGGGGGGGGTGGGGGGGTGGAGGGGGGTGGGGTGGGAGGTGGGAGGTGGTGGGTGGAGGAGGGAGGGTGGAGGGTGGAGCGAGCGTAGCAGCTAATTTCTATGTGTTCACAATTGACAAGCCGCGCGTGTGTGGCTTCTAAGGCGGCGGTTAGAAGCGAGTGGAAAAGAGTGGGGATAGGTCGGTGGGCTTTGCAGCAACTTTTTCAGTGCCGGAAACGGAGTTGTATTGGCCGACGGCGGGTGTGGGACCGGAAGTGGTTGGGCTGTCGAGGCTGGGCTGGGGCGCGATGGGCAGGGTAGCGATCGGAGGTAAGGACGAAGGAATGGCGGCGCGGGGGGGGCAGACATCGTGGCGGTTAGATAGGTGCGAGGTCAGATAGCGAGCGAAGGGGCGTGTTGCGGAGGTCTGCGCAGGGGGAGGGCGATGGGGGATAAAGTCCAAGACGGGTAGCGCAAAGGCTGGTGATACTCGGCCCGCTGGCGAATACGTGTGGAGGCAGTGTGTGAGGTGGGGCCGCGCAGGCGCGAGGCGCACAAGCGTGATATGAGACGGGGGGAGGGGAGTAGAGAGGCAGGGGGGAGGGGGGGTGGGGGAGGAGGTTGGTGGAGAGGTGGGGTGATTGGGGGAGGGGGTTGGTGGGGGGGGGGGGTGAGGGGAGTGGAGAGGGGGGGGAGAGGCGGAGGGGGAGGGGGGGGGGGGGGGGGGGGTGAGAGGGGGGTGGGGGAGGGGGCTCGTCTCCGGTCTCTCCGCTGTCTCGCTCTTCATCTGCTCTGAGAGCGAGCCCGTACCCAGCATGCAGTTCAGCGGCGGCAACAGTGAACAGCGTTCCCCTCTCACCACACTGCACAGTGTGTACTTTACACACTGCTAATAATACGCTCCCGTGGTAGATCTGGAGGCTCACCACTCAAACACCGCACTCCTTGGGTCCTCCACAATACACCTGCTAAGTGCGAAGTCGATCGGGTAAGCGGTTTGTCGAGAAGAATCGAAGGGCAGTCATACATGCAGAGACTCCTTCATTATAGTCAGCTGAAAGGCAGAGTGGACTACATCTGGCAACCCCATCCCCCTTTTACAGTGAGTGAAGTTTCAGACGGCTGCTAAAGTACATGTCTAGACTCTGGATGCAAAGTGTATGTATACTGTATACAGTATATACATGAATATATTTTTGTTATATCGAGATATATATTCTATATATAGATATTCTATATATATACCGCATACACCCCACACATGGCTTCTCCGCTAGCATGGAATGATAACCTCTCCTATACACTGTATTCCCATGCTGTAAAATTCCATTAGCCCCCATGAAATGACTTGTCCTCCCTTCGCCAAAGGTGGTGTCCTTTCCCAGATTCTATCACCGACCCGGGAGCTAACCCTCAGCTTCTGAGAGCATGCTCCTCCTCTCCTCATCCTCCTCCTCCTCTCTCTCTTTCTATCGCTCTCTCTGTCTTTCCCACTCTCTCTCTCTCTCTCTCTCTCTCTCTCTCTCTCTCTCTCTCTCTCTCTCTCTCTCTCTCTCTCTCTCTCTATCCCATCCCATTTCTCTCTCTCTCTCTCTCTCTCTCTCTCTCTCTCTCCTCTCTCCCTCTCCTCTGATCTATCTCTCCTCTCTCCCCTCTCTCTCTCTCTATCCCTTCCCATCTCCTCCTCTCTCTACTCCCCCCCCTCTCTCTCTCTCTCTCTCTCTC
>PIJE02001075.1:62500-67500 GCA_002895965.2 Coryphaenoides rupestris | reverse complement strand
GTGTGTGTGTGCGGTGATGAGGTTCCATTGAAACGCGGTGTGCTCGTACACGCTGCACAGTGGCCCGCATGGTTGTTTGGGTTTTCTCTTACCTGCATGCTATCTCCCCCGCCAGCGTCTGTAAGGGGAGAAGGAACCTGGGAGGGCAGCAGGAGGAAGGAGGGAGGAGGAGGAGGAGGGAGGAGGGGGAGGAGCTGCAAGGTGTGGTGGTCTGCAACACGAGAGTGTGTGTTTCCACCGGCGGGCTCGCCTCTGCCGCGCACACTCACAGTCTGGGACTCCAGAGAGGAATTACACTGTACACATTACACACATGCGGCCGTATCGGTTTGCAGCGCCGTGCCTTAAAATATATACTTTAAATAGATTATGCAACGGTAAAAAAAAACATTTCAACATTTCGGCTTGTAATGGAGGAGAGAGGAGCGACCATAACTCCATACACACTGATGTTTGAAGTATTGCAGGCAAGCAAACAAACACGGATTATCCATTAAGATAAGTGAGGTGTGTTTCTCACTGCACAGCTGGTGAAGGGTTAACAAAGTTAGTTCATCCTTCCAGGCCGGGTCCAAAATGTACTTCCAGACACCAGCCAATGGCAGATAGATTTGACCACTCGGCAGGGAACACACTTCAGGGTTTCATATTGAAACAATTGCTCGGTCGGTCGATTTTTCCTCCCAAAAAAGGATGAAAAATATATATTTTGGACCCAGGTCCTCACTGGGTCACGATGTAGTCCACATATTCTGTAGACAGCATGTATGAAACATGATGTATAAAAGATGGATGAAACATAATGTATAAAACAGAATGTCAGACCCTGCCAGGTCTTTCAGCTCCTAAGCGTGGACCAGTTCAGTGACCACATGGCCCCGCCCACCCTCACACATCACACACCACGCAACACGCAACCGCTCCGGGTCTCTCTGGAGTTCACCCCGACTGCAAGGTCTTCCTTTTAGCAAACCAGACCTAAAACACAACAACAACAACAGCAACAACCACCACCGCCACAGCAACAACAACAACAACAACAACATCGGACCATACTTGCCCTTATGCCAAACCCACCGACCCCGCCCACCCCCACCCCCTCAGCCCCAACCCCAATCGATAAACACATCATGACGGCGATGATCAACCTTAATCAACATTCCCTTTACATCCTCCCTCTACCACTAATGCACACCCACCACACACACACACACACACACACACACACACACACACACACACACACACACGCTCACACCACACCCACACACCATCCTCAGCAGCTGATCAATTTCAGGGCCCATTACGGTCCCCCTGTCTCACACGGCTACCGCCAGCCAGAGAACATGCTCCTCCCCCCCCCCCTTCCCCCCTCCCCTCTCTCCCACCAAACCCCGCCCCGCCCCCACCCCACCCTCGGCCTCACCAGCGGCCGCAGCAGCAAATGAACTTAGCCAACAATCTTGAGGATCAATCCCATCACTTAGCCAATTAAGCCGTGCGGCAGACAGACAGCCATTACAGCGCAAAGGAGGGGAACCGATCGATACCCGGAGCCAGGGGCCTGAGGCGGGCAGTCTGGGCCTCGCCCTGCAGCACCAGGAGGGGGGGGGGGGGGGAGGGCGCACGGGGGTGAGGTGGGGGGGGGGGGGGGGGGCGGGGTTCTCCATGTGATGCTAATGGAGGGGCGGGGAGCTGGTGGTGGTGGTTGGGTGGAGTTGAGTGAGTGAGGGGAGAGGGGGGAGTGTAGGGGGGGAGGGGGCGTGGCCGCGGTGTGCGCTTTGACTTACATCTTGACAGGAGGGTCGGGGGGGGGGGGGGGGGTGTGGGGAGGGGGGGGGAGGGGTTGGTATACGAGTGCCGGAGCGTTGTAAACATGACGTGGAGAGAGCGAGGGTGTGTGTGGTGTGATGTGAAGAGAGAGAGAGAGAGAGAGAGAGAGAGAGAGAGAGAGAGAGAGAGAAGAGAGAGAGAGAGAGAGAGAGTGGTGTTTGGATCAATGGCTGTGTGAGATGGCAGCCAAGTCCTCCAGCTGATTGTCCTGACAGCCCTCTGACAGTAGAGTGAGGACGTGGACACTCACACGTGGAGCGCTTGATTCGAGACGAAAACGCCAAAAGTCGGTCTCCGCTGTGGTATTGTACGGGGAGGGTTTTTATTTTTTTCCTGTTGTTCTGTTCCCCGCAATTGCATTACAAACAATCCAATTATACCGCGCATCCCAATTGTACAACTTGTTTATTAAAGGTTAAGCTGGTGTGAAAAAAAGGCTGACAGATGTTGAAATCTTGGGAAGGCGAATGAACCATGTCCGCCAAACGTACGATTAATTAATTGAGAACTGTCTTCGCAGAACTTTTTTCATCGCTTGTAGAAATGTCTAAAGGCAATTTTGCCACGGTAGCGCCCAGTGGAGGCCATGTTGCATGCAAATCACAGCATTTTGCACATACATTTGAATAAGCAATAGATAATCCCACCAGAGAAGGGATGGGACAGCATATCGATACTGGAATATATTGTGAAACTTCCTGTTGCGATATGTAATGTATACTAGGGCTTGCACAGAAAAGTCGACTTATCGACGCGTCGACATCACTATCACGACGTCGACGCCTACCGGGAGACGTCGACGCGTCGTTGACCACTTGATTTCACACTTTAAGATATTTGGCGGCACTTGCCGGTGGGGGGAAAATTAAGTGATTTCGAGCGGCTGTTTGCGCAGAGGATACCCGCCCATTCAGCCCATTCTGTCTGTGTTTCTCTTTTTGCATGCGTGTGTATGTGATGACATCATCAACGACGCGTCAACGTTACGTCGACTTTATTGATAGAAAAGTCGACTTGAAAATATCAGAAGTCGTGTAACCCCCAATGTATACATGCTGGCACTCTAAACCGATTTAACTTTGACCATTTTAACTTCCCAGAAAAGAATGACTCCTGGTGGTGGCGCTCATCAAATGAAATGAGGGTGAAGTGAACTAACTTGCAGTGAAGAAGACAAATAACTCACAGATTGGACAAATGTCAGTTCGATTGAGGCTGTGTCTGTGGGAACTGTGTACTACACACTAAACGCTACAGTTGTGTACTGTTAGTATGCGAGACACAATTCTGCATGTTTCTGGTCATACTACATCGTAGATTTCAAGCTGACGGTGGTCATTGATGACGATACACTTAAGATGATCCTCCTGTTGAAATGTACTATGGTTTCTGTCGTGTCTGCAGTGGCCATAGTTTGCACATGATTTGGGACATACTCCGTACCACGCTCGCCTACTAGACAGTACGCGGACAGTATGGAGATTCGGACGCAGTCTGTGTGTGGTTGGGTGGCTAGTTTAAGCAATCGAGGCCCACAGGTTGAACCAGCCATCAACACACACACACACACTCAGGAGAGAGCGGTAGCGTGCTAGCGACATACAATCTGCTCTGTCATTCATTCTACATTTCATCGATCTCTGCAATAAACCAGATTATTCATCCCCCTGCCTTTTGTCTTTGTCTTTGTTACAGGCAGACAAGTCGTAAGTTATTACTACTCTCGATTCCCTGCTTTTTGCCTTTTTAGGGCAATTTTTGTTACCGTGACGTGAGATCGGAGACAAATTGTCTTGCATGCAGTGTATCGGACGTCGCAGAATCGCTATACTGTGACGGCATCGTTACCGCCGGGGCGACGTATCGCGTTGGCGTTTTAGAATGTATGTTTCGAAGAGTACTGAATGGGGAGGAAGCATTCCATTGCGCTTGTTACATTTGGCGATCAATAAATCTTGAATCTTGAATCTTGAATCTTGAATCGCAACTGTATCCTAGGGTGAGTTACTCTGAGATTCGCAGTTCGAATCAACTGTGAGTTCATAGGGGGTTTACTGAAGCGTGCACAAGTGAAGTGCAACACAGCAGCTCTGCAGAGGAGGAGAGAGAGAGAGAGAGAGAGAGAGAGAGAGAGAGAGAGAGAGAGAGAGAGAGAGAGAGAGAGAGAGAGAGAGAGAGAGAGAGAGAGAGAGAGAGAGAGAGAGAGATAGAGAGAGAGCAGGGAGAGAGAGAGAGAGAGAGAGAGAGAGAGAGAGCTGCTTCTAGGGACGGAGGACTTAGCCGTAGTTATCAGGTGCTGCCGTAGTTATCAGGTGCTGCAGATCTCCGTGGGCTTGGACAGCAGTCTGAAGGGTCCGTCTCCGTGGCCGCGGGCACCATGCCCTCGGGGCCCCGGAAAGAAGAGAACATCACCTGGGATCTCTGCTTCACTCACCCCTCCCTCCCTCCCTCCCTCCCTCCCTCACCCTCACTCACCCCTCCCTCCCTCCCTCCCCCCCCCCCCTCCTTCTCCTTTCCTTTCCATATCTTTCTGTCAGATTTATTTTGCACGCTTACTGACACTCTTATACCCGCGGTGACTCTCGATGCCCTCGCCCACCTCTTCCTCCGCATGTCATTTCTATATCAGATCCCTCCTCCTCCTCCACCACCACCACCACCACCACCACCACCACCACCACCACCACCCTCCTCCTCCTCCCCCTGGCTTCCTTGTTCAGGCTTTGCCGCCGATTTTCGGAGGGTTGTTTTTTTCCCGCCAGCGCGAGGAGGAGGAGGAGGAGGAGGAGGAGGAGGAGGAGGAGGGACGCGAGGGGTTTGCATTTCCGTGACAGTTTGTGCGCGTCGAGTTGCTGAGCGTTTCCAAACTCATGGCGTTGTGAGGATGGAGCGCGACCGGCTGCGAGCGCTCCAGAAACACACATCTCTTGGCTGTAAATTCAAAAGCGTTTCATTTCCACTAATAGGTTCAGAGGGGTTTGGATTGGAGCTTGCGAGTACATACTATATGTACTGTATGTAAGGCAAGGCAAGGGCAGTTTATTTATACGGCATCATTCAAACACAAGGCCATTCGTAGTGCTTTACAAAGGAAAAGAAGAAGAAAATACAATAAAACACAAAGAGTAAAAACTAAACAAAAATTAAAAAATGTAAAATAGAACAGA
>PIJE02001075.1:47500-57500 GCA_002895965.2 Coryphaenoides rupestris | reverse complement strand
ACCACTGGAGATGTTTGGAAATTATGTTTAATAAAGTTGTTGCACGGTACAGGGTAACACAAACACAACTGAATAATATAGTCCAAAGGCAGGGGATACAGGGACACGGGCTTTAGGGAATCCACGGGTCTTGAACAGGGGATGTCGGAACGGGGAGCAGGTGAGTGTGGCAGGATGGGAGAACTCACACACACACACACACACACACACACACACACACAATCCTTCGTATGGGGACAGCGGTACCGGCAGGGCAGAGGCAGAAGATGTCATCGTTGTGGCGGTGGGTCCAGAACCGTATGGGTCCAGAAGTCAGCTGGGCAGAGGTAACCATGAAGGAGCGTCGCTGTAGACAAGGAATGCCCTACAGCCATGGGCAGACGGAAACCAGGAAGTGCGACAGCAGGATTTGTGGTCGGGGACAGAAGGCTGAGGCGATCTCCGGGGAATCGACGAGGCAGACACGTGGGGGATAGGCAGGGTCGGTAATGGGTAATCAGGCAGAAGAATGCTGGAGAGTCTTACATGTGAAAGTGAAGATACAATCTGGCAGTGTGCATGTGGAAAGGAGGAGCTTATACAGGAGGTTGATTGTCAGAGAACAGGTGGAGGTAATGACTGAATGATTGACGTGAAAGTGGAAACTTACTGAGTGGAGTGTGGATCATGACAGAACCCCCCCCTCCCCTCAAGGGATGGCTCCTGACGTCCTAAGAGCGAGAGAAAAGAAAAGCCAAAATCAAAAACAAAACAAACTCACAAACAGGGCCGGGTGGGTGGAGTGGCCAGGAGGTGGTCTACAACTCCTGGGGTCCTAACCAGTTCCTCTCCTCAGCCGGGTGGGTGGAGGGGGTCTGGGGGAGGGGAATCCTCTGAGTCAGAGGATGACTCTCCTCATCTGTGGGTGTCCCAGTGGAGGGGATGTTCCCTAGGGTCCGCAGGGGTCCTAGTGGCTGGTCGGGGTGCAGCCGATGGGAATTCCGTGATGAGCCCGGAGCCAGGATGTGGTGATGATGGCGGTGCTGGTCAGGTGTTGTGGGCATATTCCACCCACAAGAGCTGTCAGGATCAGGAGGACAGGTCTTGGAGACAGCGTAGCATGTTCTCCGTCTCCTGGTTCTCCATCTGACTGTCGATTGACTGGGGGTGGAACCGGAGACAGGCTCCAAGCTGAGCGCAGAACTCCCTCCAGAAGATCGATGTGAACTGAGGACCCCGGTCCGAGACCACGTCGACCGCGTGGAGAACATGGAGACAGTATACATGGAGCAGGATAGCCTGTGCAGTCTCCTTTGCTGAAGGGACTTTAGGCAGGGGCACGAAATGGGCTATCTTACTGAATCAATCCACCACCGTGAGTATGACTATGTTGCCGTTAAATGTGGGGAGACCCGTGACAAAATCCAGGGATATGTGGGACCATGGGCGATGAGGCACAGGCCGAATGAGACCGGCGGGAGCTTGATGTGAAGGCTTGTGCTGATTGCATGTAGTGTAGGCATTGACAATCTCCCGGGTGTCCTCCTCCAGGGTGGCCCACCAGAAGTGTCAAAGTGTCAAATCCCCGGATGACAGGTTGGATCTCAGGGCCGGAGGAGCGAACAGGTGTTTAGGGGGACAGCTGCTGGGACCGGGTTGGTACTCGGTGGTGGACTTCACTCTCTCCTCGATCTCCCAGGCTGTACGGATGTATTCAAGGTTTTTGTGGTTGGTCCAGACCAAAAGAGGTTGCTTGGTACCTTCCAGCCAGTGCCGCCACTGACACCACTTTCTCTCGGCGGGGGTCAGTCGCCAAGAGAAGAAGGTACAAGAGTGGAGCTTCTGGTCCACGGTGATGAGGTCCGGGTGAACCGGGTCTTGGAACTCTGGAAAGCCACCTCAGCAGCCAGGGTCCAGCTGAAGGACACCTTGGAGGACATGAGGCCGGTGAAAGGATGCTGTAATCTCGAATAAATTGCCGGTATAAGCTGGCAAACCCCAGGAATCATTGCAGCTGCTTGTGGGAGTTGGGAAAAGGCCAAGAGTCGCCGGGTCCATCTGGAGGCTCCCATGCACAATGATGTATCCCAGAAATGATACCGCCGGGACGTCGAACACGTATTTCCCAGCCTTCACGAAGAGGGAGTTCTCAAGGAGCCGCTGCAGGATGGTCTGGACGTGGTGAACGTGTTCCTCTCGGGACTTTGAGAAGATCAGGATATCATCCAGGTAAACAAAAATTAACCTATTAAGCATGTCTCTGAGCACATCATTCACCAACGCCTGGAAAACAGTGGGGGTATTGGTGAGACCAAAGGGCATCACCAGGTACTCGTAATGTCCAGTAGGGGTGTTGAAGGTTGTCTTCCACTCGTCACCAAATCCGGGCCAGGTAGGGGAGATGAGAGAAGGGGGTAATGGTTCTCCAGTGTTATGTCATTCAGACCTCTGTAATCGATGCAGGGTCTCAGGTCTTATCTTTCTTGGCCACAAAGAAGAAGCCCACCCCCGCAGAAGAAGATGAAGGACGGATGATGTCGGCTGCCAAGGAGACATTTATATACTTCTCAATGGCCTCTCTTTCAGGGGCAGACAGGGAATAAAGGTGTCCCCTGGGCGGGGATGTGCCGGGTCGATGTAGGTCAATGGCACAGTCGCAAGGACGATGAGGAAGGTAGTGAATGTAGCCCTTGCCTTACTTGAATGAGGGGGTGGGAGACACTGCCACCTGCCCACCCGACTTTGGGTGACGGAGAATTCATTTGGAGCGGCAGCTTACCTTAAAACAGACCTGGACAGATCTGGGGCTCCACCCCTTAATGACCCCGGTAGTCCAGTCCATGTGGGGATTGTGTCGACAAAGCCAGGGATACCCTAGGATCAGGGGAATACGTGGTGATGACAGAATTGAATCGTTTCATGGTGGTTACCGGACAGAAAGACTTGGACTGGGGTAGTCTGGTGTAGTGTGTGACGGTCCCCAGGAAATGGCCATCGAGGGCACTGGCAGGGACTGGACAGGAAAGGGGGACACATCCAATCCCCAACTGTCGGGCGAGTTCCTCATCGATAATGCTGCCGTTGCAGTACATCCCTCTTTACTGGTGAGCCCTGGCTTTTAACGGACAGCCAGAGATGTAGTGGCCAGGCTGGCCACAGTACAGGCAGAGCTCGGTGCGACCAAACTGCATCGGCTCTGCCCCCTCTGCGGCTCTGTATCATGTGGACGGACTGATGGTTGATGGGCGAACGTCTCGTGTCTCCTCTCTCGCCTCTGGGTCTGGACCCGTGAATCCACCCCGGTGGTTTGTCCTTTATGGAGGGTGCCAGGCTGTGGAGAAACACATCCCGGGGGGCCAGAGGGGTGCCAGTTACTCTGACGGGCTTTAGTACGGAAATCGATGGCAAAGTCTGCCACCGTCTGGCAGACTTTGCCATTGTTTGGAAAGGAGGAGCTTATATAGGAGGTTGATTGTCAGAGAGAACAGGTGGAGGTAATGTATGAATGATTGATTATTCCTTGGACCCATGGTAGGGAGGTATAGCTTTACAGAAGCTTATCAAAAACAGCTCATGGAGAAAAGACGGCTTGATTAATAAAGCTGCATATATTCAAGTTAAACTGACTGGTCAGTGTCCCTCACCTAGTTTAGGGGTGGTGGTGGGGTTCAGATGTCTGGGTTGCAGTCTATCTAAACTTAGTTTCAACAGTATAATTAAAGATACAGATACAGATGATGATGTTACTGTGCAGCTCCGTGTGTGTGTGTGTGTGTGTGTGTGTGTGTGGTGTGTGTGTGTGTGTGTGTGTGTGTGTGTGTGTGTGTCTGGTGCTGTGTGTGTGTGTGTGTGTGTGTGTGTGTGTGTGTGTGTGTGAGAGAGAGAGAGTGTGTGTCAGGGTGTCTTTGTGCATGTGTCTGTGCATGTGTCTGTGTGGTGTGTCGTGTGCGTGTGTGTGTGTGTGTGTGTGTGTAAATATGAGAGATTGAAATATGCTTGGGCATGCACGATGCGTTGGAGTATGCAAGCCCTGCAGAGTGCATGCTTGTGGGGTTGTGGTTTCTAAAGGCTATCCCTGGAATCCCCCAAGCTTGGGATGATCCTGGTTCAAACGTTGCATAACTCTACAGGGTCCAGCTGCTGAAAAGTCACATTATGTCCTCCAGCTAGAAACCCAACCAGGGGAACAGGGCTGCTGAGTGTGTGAGTGCACGTCAGTCTTGCTGTTGATGGCGAGAATGCAAATCCATCCGGGGGCTTATCTTCATACGCCCACAAGGACGTGGCGCTTGTGGATGCGCATTACCTGTGTGTGGTTGTATACAAAACATACTGTACTGTACTGTACTGTACTGTGTATCTACGTTTGAAATGAATACTGAATGAATACTGTGCTCTGTATTAAACACAGGAATGAAGCTAGCAATATAATTGTCGCCAAGTATATGTACTGTATATACAGTATATATATATATATATACAGTAAATATTAGTATATCTGTCCTCCTAATTTGATTATAACTATCCTTGCACTAATTAGACTAAGATCACCTCTATGTTCGCATGACAACTTGACAACTGAGGTCAATGCAGCACCAAAGGCTAAAACTATAACACCTAAATATAACAATAATATATTATTCATCAAGACTTGTAAGTGTGATAAACCATCAGCCCAGACCATAGTCTGGACCGTTCCTTGAGCTACTCTACCCCCCTACCACCACCACCACCACCACCAGCCCCGCCCCTCTACTCTCCTCCTCTCCTCCTCTTCTCCTCCCTCCCTTCCTCCATTTCTTCCTCCCTCCCTTCCCCTCCCCCCATCCTCTCTCCCTTCCTCTTCCTCTCCCCCAACCTCCCTCCCTCCCTCCCTCCATTCCCCCCCACCCTCCCTCCCTTCATTCCTACCCCCCACCCTCCCTCCCTCCCTCCCTTCCCCTCCGTCCTTCCTTCCCTCCCCCCCCAACCTCCCTTCCTTCCCCTCCCCCCAACCTCCCTCCCTTCCCCCCCCAACCTCCCTCCCTCCCTCCCTCCCTTCCTCCTCCCTCCTCCTATCCTCCCTCCCTCCCTTCCTCTCCCACCCCTTCCCTCCTCCCTTCTTTTGTCTCCCTCCTCCCTCCCTTCCCCTCTGTCCTTCCTTCCCTCCCTCCCTCCCTTCCTCTCCCTCCCTCCCTCCCTCCCTTCCCCATCTTCTCCAGAGCGCTGCCATCGTACCTATGGCACGGAACAGGCAGCCGGCGGGTATTGAAATAAACCCTGGGCGCGGCGTGCTGATTCCAATTAGCAGTCTGTTGTTTCACACTGTGGGCGACGGCGCTTGTTATTCCGAGCATGAAGAGAGTCTGAGGAGGGCGGCGCCGCGACGCCCGCCGCGCAATCAGCCACTATGACTCTTTCTAACCCGCCGCGCCGCTGATTGCCACATTCAAACGACACCATTCTCACCCCGTGATGCCTTTGCCGTGGTGGCGGTGGCTGCGCCTCGTGAAGAGCACACCCCCGCCCCAAAACACCCTCCGCACCCCCCCCCACACACACACACACACACACACACACACAACACACACACACACACACACATACACACACGTACACCGTTGAGGCACAATATGAACCCCCCCCCCCCCCCCCCCCCACCCCTCACCTTAAAAAGCGTGGCGTCGGCGCGGTTAGCCTGAGACTGCTAAGCGGCCATAACGAACCTAGCCGACACAGGGTACCAAGACGAAGAAGAAGAAGAAGAAGAAGAAGAAGAAGGGAAGAAAGAAAAACACGAAGAAGAAGAAAAAAAAAAGGACGAAAAATACAAATAAACGTATAATTTCTCTTTTCGCCACAATCATAATTTGGGGTGTGTGCGTAATAATGCCATATTATAGACGGCAATTATGTGCCTTGATTAAAAGCGAGCGGATTACAATGGAGGATCCAATTGCGTGGCGGCGACGCTCAGTCTTTGTTTGGCTCCCCCACCGCGGCGCGCGTCACCGGGCTCGCAGGAAGAGCTCCAGATGCCGGGACGGCGGCTGCCTGATTGTGTGCTCGTCAAATCACGGTGCTTGGCTACCTCTGATTGCTGTTCAGAAGGAACTGCTTTCAATTAAACGATAGGGTCCACAGCCACAAATAATTTAAAGAGCCTTCTCTTTATGCAAATGGGTGGGTTATTATNTGGGCGCCGTATTCGGGTTGGGGCGAACTCAGAAGTCTTTTTGGGGGAAAAAAAAAAAAAAAAGAAAAACTCCCCCGCAAGACCTTCAACACCCCTACTGGACATTACGAGTACCTGGTGATGCCCTTTGGTCTCACCAATACCCCCACTGTTTTCCAGGCGTTGGTGAATGATGTGCTCAGAGACATGCTTAATAGGTTAATTTTTGTTTACCTGGATGATATCCTGATCTTCTCAAAGTCCCGAGAGGAACACGTTCACCACGTCCAGACCATCCTGCAGCGGCTCCTTGAGAACTCCCTCTTCGTGAAGGCTGGGAAATACGTGTTCGACGTCCCGGCGGTATCATTTCTGGGATACATCATTGTGCATGGGAGCCTCCAGATGGACCCGGCGACTCTTGGCCTTTTCCCAACTCCCACAAGCAGCTGCAATGATTCCTGGGGTTTGCCAGCTTATACCGGCAATTTATTCGAGATTACAGCATCCTTTCACCGGCCTCATGTCCTCCAAGGTGTCCTTCAGCTGGACCCTGGCTGCTGAGGTGGCTTTCCAGAGTTCCAAGACCCGGTTCACCCGGACCTTGATCAGCTCATCCAGGTACTCGTAATGTCCAGTAGGGGTGTTGAAGGTTGTCTTCCACTCGTCACCAAATCCGGGCCAGGTAGGGGAGATGAGAGAAGGGGGTAATGGTTCTCCAGTGTTATGTCATTCAGACCTCTGTAATCGATGCAGGGTCTCAGGTCTTATCTTTCTTGGCCACGAAGAAGAAGCCCACCCCGCAGAAGAAGATGAAGGACGGATGATGCCGGCTGCCAAGGAGACATTTATATACTTCTCAATGGCCTCTCTTTCAGGGGCAGACAGGGAATAAAGGTGTCCCCTGGGCGGGGATGTGCCGGGTCGATGTAGGTCAATGGCACAGTCGCAAGGACGATGAGGAGGTAGTGATGTAGCCCTTGCCTTACTGAATGAGGGGGTGGGAGACACCTGCCACCTGCCACCCGACTTTGGGTGACGGAGAATTCATTTGGAGCGGCAGCTTACCTTAAACAGACCTGGACAGATCTGGGCTCCACCCCTTAATGGCCCCGGTAGTCCAGTCCATGTGGGGATTGTGTCGACAAAGCCAGGGATACCCTAGGATCAGGGGAATACGTGGTGATGACAGAATTGAATCGTTTCATGGTGGTTACCGGACAGAAAGACTTGGACTGGGGTAGTCTGTGTAGTGTGTGACGGTCCCCAGGAAATGGCCATCGAGGGCACTGGCAGGGACTGGACAAGGAAGGGGGACACATCCAATCCCCAACTGTCGGGCGAGTTCCTCATCGATAATGCTGGCGTTGCAGTACATCCCTCTTTACCGGTGAGCCCTGGCTTTTAACGGACAGCCAGAGATGTAGTGGCCAGGCTGGCCACAGTACAGGCAGAGCTCGGTGCGACCAAACTGCATAGGCTCTGCCCCCAGTGGTTGCGGCTCTGTATCATGTGGACGGACTGATGGTTGATGGGCGAACGTCTCGTGTCTCCTCTCTCGCCTCTGGGTCTGGACCCGTGAATCCACCCCGGTGGTTTGTCCTTTATGTAGGGTGCCAGGCTGTGGAGAAACACATCCCGGGGGGCCAGAGGGGTGCCAGCTACTCTGACGGGCTTTAGTACGGAAATCAATGGCAAAGTCTGCCACCGTCTGGCAGACTTTGCCATTGTTTGGAAAGGAGGAGCTTATATGGGAGGTTGATTGTCCGAGAGAACAGGTGGAGGTAATGTATGAATGATTGATTATTCCTTGTACCCATGGTAGGGAGGTATAGCTTTACAGAAGCTTATCAAAACAAGCTCATGGAGAAAAGACGGCTTGATTAATAAAGATGCATATATTCAAAGTTAAACTGACTGGTCAGTGTCCCTCACCTAGTTTATGGGTGGTGGTGGGGTTCAGATGTCTGGGTTGTAGTCTATCTAAACTTAGTTCAAGAGTATAATTAAAGATACAGATACAGATGATGATGTTACTGTGCAGCTCCCGTGTGTGTGTGTGTGTGTGTGTGTGTGTGTGTGTGTGTGTGTGTGTGTGTGTGTGTGTGTGTGTGTGTGTGTGTGTGTGTAAATATGAGAGATTGAAATATGCTTGGGCATGCACGATGCGTTGGAGTATGCAAGCCCTGCAGAGTGCATGCTTGTGGGGTTGTGGTTTCTAAAGGCTATCCCTGGAATCCCCCAAGCTTGGGATGATCCTGGTTCAAACGTTGCATAACTCTACAGGGTCCAGCTGCTGAAAAGTCACATTATGTCCTCCAGCTAGAAACCCAACCAGGGGAACAGGGCTGCTGAGTGTGTGAGTGCACGTCAGTCTTGCTGTTGATGGCGAGAATGCAAATCCATCCGGGGGCTTATCTTCATACGCCCACAAGGACGTGGCGCTTGTGGATGCGCATTACCTGTGTGTGGTTGTATACAAAACATACTGTACTGTACTGTACTGTACTGTACTGTACTGTGTATCTACGTTTGAAAATGAACTGGATGCGCCTGATATCGTATCAGAGGAGCCACCAGAGGAGAGGGTTACTAAATGGATCGCTGGGGCGCGTTCACATGAGATACTGGACAGTTCTGCCCAGATTCTGGTCCCTGTGGGCTAAATGTGGCCAAGGTGCCGGGCCCTGAGATACGGCTGCGCTGTATAAAGAGCACGGCTGAAATGGAAATAGATTAAAGAGGAAATTGAATGGAAATTGATTGTTCCTGTATAATTACATTTGTCTGCTATGTGTAGGCTGAAGCATCCCCGGGCCCCTCCCAGTTATATTATATGATAATAATATAATAAAAATCTTTATTTATAGAGCACTTTTCAAAATCCATGTTATAAAGTGCTTTACGAGGGCAGCATAATAGAACAGACAAGTCATAAAACTTTTTAAAAAGANNNNAAAAATGGGTTATAAACTATCCTTGCACTAATTAGACTAAGATCACCTCTATGTTCGCATGACAACTTGACAACTGAGGTCAATGCAGCACCAAAGGCTAAAACTATAACACCTAAATATAACAATAATATATTATTCATCAAGACTTGTAAGTGTGATAAACCATCAGCCCAGACCATAGTCTGGACCGTTCCTTGAGCTACTCTACCCCCCTACCACCACCACCACCACCAGCCCCGCCCCTCTACTCTCCTCCTCTCCTCCTCTTCTCCTCCCTCCCTTCCTCCATTTCTTCCTCCTCTCTCCCCTCCTCCTCCTCCCCTCCCTCCCTCCTTCCTCTTTCTCTCTCCCCCCTCTCTCTCCTCCTCCCTCCTCGCAATAAAATAAACAAAAGACAGATCACAGAAATTAAAACTCAGGGAAAATCAGAAAAGGCTCTCTGATAAAAGTATGTTTTAAGAAGGGATTCAAAAGAGATCACTGACTCAGTCGACCCGATATCCTCTATATATAATATACTACTGTATATAATTATAACCCCGATGAGAAGTTGACACTCACAACACAACTAGTTGTTTCTGTGACTCAAGCAGTTCAGAATTTGTTTTTAGGCGGCGAGAGGAATCTAATTCGATAAAAAACAAAATAATTTCTGTCTTTCTGAGAACTTCTGGTCACGCCCACCAAACCAAACCAAACCAAACCAAACCACCGCTGGTTCAAGATCAGACTCCAACAAACACCAACTTAGTATAGTACAGAAAGAAAAAAAAAAAAGGGTTTGCGGCTCCCGCCTTAAAAAACCCTTCAAGTTCCTCCAAAAAAAAAAGAAGAAGGGAAAGATCCTCTAAACCGTTTGATCGGCAGTAAATCTTAACCCTCTCCTGCTTGATGTCAGACAAGCCTGTGC
>PIJE02001075.1:27500-35000 GCA_002895965.2 Coryphaenoides rupestris | reverse complement strand
GTGTGTGTGTGTGTGTGTGTGTGTGTGTGTGCATGTGTATGCATGTTGGCACGCATGTGTGTGTGTGTGTGTGTTTTAATTGCGGCTCTAGGCCACTCTGCAGCCAGTGGTCTTGGACGAGGCCTCCTCCTCCTCCTCCAGCAGCCTGGGGCGTCCTAAGGAGAGTGAGAGAGAGAGAGGCCCCCCTCTGCTCCCCTCTGCTTGGGGCCCCACAGGCCAGCAGGTCACCAGCCCTGGACACACACCACCACAACTAAATCAATCCACCATTGATTTCCCTGAAAATATGTTTTAAAAAAAGAGAGTTTGTATTGTATATTTTCGGTGTATTTATATACCGATAATATGAAAAAACAATATGCATCAAATCTACAAAATAAAAAGTTAAAGAGTTGACGCCGACTGCATGAGTTTGTTGCTCCGGAATGAGTCATGTGACCTTATGAGGGGAGCTGGTGATGCACTATGGTGTGCCTGCCTCTCTCTCTCTCTCTCTCTCTCTCTCTCTCTCTCTCTCTCTCTCTCTCTCTCTCTCTTTCCTCTCTCATGTGCTTTCTCTCCCTATCTCTCTTGGGCTGTCTCTCCCTCTCTCCCACGCTCTGAATAGAAATCTTAGCATTCATCTTGGATGCATCTTGAAAATAATTGATGAAACGTTTATTGGATGGCAACCTCTCAAAATTGATATTTTTATTCATATTTCTTAAAATAAAGTATAGAATGCAATAAGAATGATAGAATACGTCTCCAATACTTTATAGATGTCATCATCTTTGTGTTCTACAAATGTACGGTCGTTGAACACAAGTTTTCCACTCCATCTGTATGTTCAGAAACATGATAATAGTGTTTCCAGTGTTTCCAGTGTTTCTAGTGTTTCCTTCCCCGAGAACACAGGCTTTGGTTGTTGGACTCACTGGACTGTACAAGAGACTGTATACAGCAGCACTGCAACATGTCTACATGTCAGTGTGCACATATCCACGTTCAATGCTCAAGATTATCAACAGAAACAAACCAGAAACATTTGGCACTGATAGGTGTTCCGATACAAAAAAAAAGAAAATAAACTAAAAGAAGAGACTCAGATATGTTTTTTGATCATATCTAGTGTTAGCATTGTGGTGAGCAATCGTCGTTATCAATTGATGCGAACCACAACGAATTATGTTTGGCGTACACGGCAGACAACACATTATGTTTGTTCTTATAAACGTATAGACGCGGCCGGACGCGGGGCTTTAGGTCCGTACCTCGGTGACGTCAGAAGCTGGCTGCGGCCGCGGACGTGACGAAGATGTGACAAACCGACACGGGCCTCCCGGCGTTTCATTTCGCCGGCCGTGGAGATGCGGTGCATAGTATGTCTATAAATAGAGAGCCTAAAGGGTGATTTATGCTTGGGCGGTCAACACTTTTGTAAAGTGTCGCTCGACAGAAATGAAAGTGTTGTGCGACGTTTTCAATTTATGCTTCCGTCCAAAGTCTTCTCCATGGTAACCAGAGTATCCTCCAGCCGTTCTATCCGTCTGCACATTTACGTTTCACGTTACGTTGCAAAGTTTTGTCACGGACCAAAAATACCAATGAGGAAGTAAAAACTACAATCTCCATGGCAACGGTAGAAAGCCACCCAATCACATTGCGCGACAAAATACGACAATCTCCGCGACAAATTCACCAGGTACGTGACATGAAGAAAAATCGTCGAAAATACATAATTTCTGTGGAGCGACGCTTTTCAAACGTGTTGAGCGCCCAAGCGTACATCAGCCTAAGTCACGTCCCTTCCACTGTCTCCCGTGGGACATTATTTCGGAAAAAAAATTGGTGTGGCTGTCATAGGCGGGGGACAACATTTTTGCTAATCCCGCATGAATTACCCACATGATGTTTGTTAATTTAAAAGATAACTGTAAGTCAACGAAGCACAATATACCGTCTGTCCAACACAACAACAACAACAACAACAACAACAACAACAACATTGTATCTGACCTATTGTGTTTCATCCAGTGACTCCTCGGTCCTTTTATCAGCCAGGAAGCAAGTTAATGCGCAACAAGCACACAGGCAATTGTAATTCCTGGCACATGAAACACATTCAGACAAGAACAAAAAAAGTATTTGCCTCTCGCTGCAGACCAGCAGACATTTTTCTCTGAAATAAGGTCCCATGCAGGAGAGTGGAAGGGGCGTGGCTTAGGCTCTTTATAAAGCAAGAAATATAACCGAAGGCAATAAGGACCTTTAAGTGCGAGACAAGTGATCCATGGTTGTAATTCATGTTTTTTTTTTATATATATTACCATTATACCAGCACAGAATGATTATGCTGTTTCTTTATATTGAATGACCAACAACAGTCAATCTTTAAAAAACCTTTAATGTGACCAGTAGGTTGGGGTATCCTATAGTCCCTTTTAGTTAATTGTATGTTAATATTGTCTCTAGATTTAGATGCAGAAGTTGAACCTAAGAGTTTCCTTTAATATACACTTGATGTCTCACAGTGAAAGTTCAATCCGTACCATAATTTAGCTTAAAGTGGCTGTAGTCTTGCTTTAACTTATAATTAATGACGTAATGGCTGATTGCACAGTGTAATGGCTATAGAATAAGGACACCATTGGCGTTAAGTTTGGTTCTCGATGAGCCGATGCTGCCACTGGGCACGATTTTTCCCGGCAAATCGGTTTACAGCGCAGGAAGTGTGTCACCCACACCGTTTCCATAGATACGATACAAACCCAGTAGCAGCAAGCAGGAGGACAGTGGAACAACCCAAGCAACTGTTGAATTCTACCCATTAAAGGTACTATAAGTAAGAATCAGTGAATTCTGAGCTCCGTGGGTTGAGACAATAACAATCAGAAACTAGTGTTAGTTCTAGCAGGTTGTAGCAGGTTGTGGTTGAAGAAGACGAAGAGGAGAGAGAGAGTGATTAAGATGAGTCAAAACAAGAGTGAACCTCGGGCGGCCTTCACCCCTTTGGAGAGAGGCTCCGGGGCTCGGAGGGCTTCTAAACCAGTTTGCATTATTTCTTCTTGATCACTAAGTACACGCAAGTTACTTAGTTAATACCCATTAATACTACTGGATGCTTTACTCTGCTGTTATCACAGCACCGAGATCGGAGTTTCCAGTTGAAATTGGGATTCTTACAGTTTTATTCCTTGCTTTGGAAAGTAGCCAGGCAAGAGGTTAGCCATGCTATCGCTTGTGTTGGTTACAGCGGATCGTCTTTGCCACAGCGGTGCAAATCGTACATTGAAAAGTTGACTACCTCCACTTTAATAACTTTTGTGTTAGACAGTGACAGGCGAGTCACCTGTGAGGCAATGTAATGTCACGAGTCTACATATATACCTCCACTTTGATTTGGATTATGTGTACAATTCAGGAGTGTATCGTATTTGCTGCAAAACACTTCAGTAATCTCTCTCTCTCTCTCTCTCTCTCTCTCTCTCTCTCTCTCTCTCTCTCTCTCTCTCTCTCTCTCTCTCTCTCTGTCTCTCTCTCTCTAAAACAGGCTCACTGGACTATGTTGGGCCAAATGGACGCGCATGCTACATATTAATAGAAGATTTCTATTGTTACTATGGTTGCGATCTGAAGCACTGTGTGTGTGTGTGTGTGTGTGTTGTGTGTGTGTGTCTGTGTGTGTGTGTCTATGTGTGTGTGTGTGTGTGTGTGTGTCATATAAAATACCAGAGGGAACAGAATGGTTCATCTGTGTGTGACTGGCTCACTGTCATCCTCCACCTGTGTATTTTCACGGATAGTAGGTGTTGTGCACATAATAATTATCGTTAATTTTCACGCCACTGACGCGTTAGGTTGCCGCTGACAGAGACGCCACAGCAATAATAATAATAATCGGCTTCGTGACGGACATGCCAGCCCCCAGCCTCTCACAATGTTAGGACCACCAGCATAGCGTTCACCTATATAGCGTCGCCCTTATATCCCGTTCTACATACACAACGCGTTTCCTATACGTGACAATCAAGCCTGAAGCTGAAACGGCGCGGAAGCGACGCGTAATTGTAGTTGTTAATTAGTCCTGCCAGCGAGCGAGAGGTGCTCCAAGGATAGCACCCATGGGACCCGTTTTGGTGCGTGGTTAATAGGTTTGAAATGGCTGCCCGCCACAAATCTCTTCTATCCAGATTTTATTTGGGGTTTTTTTTTCAACAAACCTAAAGTGTGGCGCTTACAAGTACTGCGCGGGTCACCTAGCGTGTCAAATCAAGGCTTGGTTTGGGGAGTTTGAAATATAATTTTGAAGTCTACGCCGAACACGCTAATTGTATCAACAAAAGTACGCTTTTAAAATGGCAGATGGCCGACTGAGACACACGCCTTCATCCACATGAAACTGTCCTTGGGATCATCGCTGGACCATCATATATCACTTAAAAATAAAACGAATATAAAATAAAGATGAATGCAATACAAGATCTGTTCCCTCATATCCCTCACCCAAACAAAACTGTGGATGATAAAACGTGTGCACATAAACACACGGCATTGAAACACGTTTAAGAAGGTTTAACATTGAAACAGGTATGTAGGCAGCTGGTTATTAATGTAAAATCCTGCCTCCGGAGCATCGCAAGCTAGTCGCGAGCTAGTCCGCTAGCCTGCTAGGCCGCTAACCCTGGCCTCTTAGTCATCGGCTGACATTTGTGTGTGTGTTGTGTGTGTGTGTGTGTGTGTGTGTGTGTGTGTGTGTGTGTGTGTGTGTGTGTGTGTGGGCGCGTGTGTGTGTGTGTGTGTGTTGTTGTGTGTGTGTGTGGTGGTGTGTGTGTGTGTGTGTGTGTGGCGTGTGTGTTTTCAGTGTTTGACAGCTGCGATACGGCAGGAAATAGTCAAACCTGACTGAGAATGAATCACGGCACCGCGGCATCGATCACGTCGGGCGCTGGCGGGGAAACTAACGATAATGTGTGTCAGGTATGCTCCTCGCCGCCGGACGCCGTGACCCGCGCGCACACACACGCACACACACGCGCACACACACACACACACACACACACACACACACACACACACACGGCGGCTTCTGTTAAAGGCCACCGGGAACGTCAGGCGGGCATTTGTTTTTGTTTTTTTGGGTTGGTTGTTTTTTTACACAGCCTGCTGGAGTAACAGGATCAGACCTGAGATGAGCGAGAGACACAGAGATAGATAGAGGGGGAGACGGAGAGGGAGAAGGAGAAGGAGAGAGAGGGAGAGACACACACAGAGACAGAGAGAGAGAGAGAGAGAGACAAAGAGGGACAGAGAGAGACAGAGGGGGGGGGGGGGGGGGGTTAGTGTCAAATAGACTTGAAAGATGGTGTTGACTTTTCACACTCTACACATGCAAGCACAGTGGGCACACATGGACACACACACACACACACACACACACACACACACACACACACACACACACACACACACACACACACACACACACACACACACACACACATGCACACGCACCACACACACACACGCCACCTTGCATGCAGGGACACATACAAAAACACAAACATGCAAATGGACTAACACACCACCGGGAAACACACATACACCTGCACCCAGTTCCACACACTCACACACACACACACAACCACACACACACACACACACACACACACACACACACACACACACACACACACACACACACACACACAACACACACACACACACACACACACACGTCCCACCTGTGCATGCAGGGACACATACCAAAAAACACATAACATTTGCAAAATGGACTAACACACCCCAGGAGACACATACACCTGCACCCAGTGTCCACACAACTCCACACACACACACAACCCACACACCAGCACACACAAACCACACACACACACACACACACACCACACACACACACACACCACACACACACACACGTCTACGGGTACACAGGATTACGCGGGGTGGATTAGCCGGAACAGGAAAGTTGATAAACGCACTCGTGCAACTCCATGCGAGTACACTTGTGCACTTGAAACACGGAACGCCGCCACACACTGGAAGCCGCGCAATCACTTCTCCACAGACCCTATTCCGACAGCGGCCGGATCACAGTTGTTTTGTTGCGTTGGTTAGCATGTTGCAGTGGGAAGCTAGCTTCCCACCGCAAGGAGGGAATCTTCCCAGGCCAGAGGCTGGAAGTAGATCATAGACGGAAAGTGCTGATGAGGGGGGAACCACCGAGCGGGCCCTGTCCTGGGAACGCATGCCGAGCCCGCCAGAGGAAGATGGAAATATTTCTGTGTAATCTCCAGTGATGTCTTTATTGCTATGTTGGCTGTGTGGGTGGGTGTGTGTGTGTGCGTGCGTGGATGAGTGTGTGTGTGTGTGCGTGTGTGTGTGTGTGTGTGTGTGTGTGTGTGGTGGATGAGTGTGTGGTTGTGTGTGTGTGTGCGTTTGTGAGTGTGTGTGTGTGTGTGTGTGTGTGTGTGTGTGTGTGTGTGTGTTGTGTGTTGTGGGTGTGTGTGTGTGTGTGTGTGTGTGTGTGTGTGTGTGTGTGTGTGTGTGTGTGTTGTGTGTGCGTGTGTGGTGTGTGGTGTGTGTGTGGTGTGTGGTGTGTGTGTGTGTTGTGTGGTGTGTGTGTGTGTGTGTGTGTGTTTGTTGTGTGTGTGTGTGTGTGTGTGTGTGTGGTTGTTGTGTGTGTGTGGCTTCTGTGTGTGTGTATGTGTGGTGTGTGTGTGTGTGTGTGTGTGTGTGTGTGTGTGTGTGTGTGTGTGGGCGTGTGTCTAGGACTGTAAAACAAAAACGAATTGTCGCTAATTAAAAAATCTATTATATTTTGTCTTATTAGCTTTGTAATTGACATATGTCACTTCTATATATATATATTTAATTGATATACATAAATGATAATGAATCCAATTTTGAACAAGTAACCAGAACAACCAGTGCATAATCAAATGTACAAATCAAAAGAGTGAGTTGAAGATTTGAAATATGAAATATGTTCTGTGATATTTGTTAAATATATCTAATTGTGATCGTATGGCCATCAATCCACTGGACTGGAGGTTCACAGAACATTTCACTTTTCAAGTGGATCTCAACCCTTCGTCTCTGTCCCTCTGATTCCATTTCTCAACTCTCTCTGCACTCCCACACACACAGCACAACACAACACAGCACAACACAACAACACAACACAACACAACACACAACACACAACACAACACAACACAACACAACACACCACAACACAACACAACACAACACAACACAACACAACACAACACAACACAACACAACACAACACAACACAACACAACACAACACAACACAACACAACACAACACAGCACAGCACAACACAACACAACACAACACAACACAACACAACACACACACAACACAACACAACACAACACAACACAACACAACACAACACAACACAACACAACCATCGGTATTCTGATGCTTGCGTCAGGCCCAGATGTTGTCTGTTTTACAGAGCGGCTCGATC
>PIJE02001075.1:7500-22500 GCA_002895965.2 Coryphaenoides rupestris | reverse complement strand
CACACAACCACACCAACACACACACACACACACAACACACACATCTACAGCGTACAGTGCAGGGGCAATGACCGCAACCCCCCTCAGACCTTAACTAGGGCGCAGCAGGATGAGAGTTGATTGACAAGCCCACCATTCCGCCCCTCGCAGACTCTCCCAATCTGCGGCCAGTGTAGTCAGCCAAGTTGTGCGAGCTATGCCAAACACGGAACGCCGCACACACACTGGAAGCGCGCAATCACTTCTCCACAGACCCTATTACGACAGCGACGGAATCACAGTTGTTTTGTATCGTGGTTAGCATGGTTGCAGTGGGGAAGCTGAAGCCTTACCCAGCCGCAAAAGGAGGAATCTTCCAGGCCAGAGGCTGGGAAGTAGATCATAACAGAAAGTGCTGATGAGGGGGGAACCACCGAGCGGGCCCTGTCCTGGGAACGCATGCCGAGCCCGCCAGAGGAAGATGGAAATATTTCTGTGTAATCTCCAGTGATGTCTTTATTGCTATGTTGCTGTGTGGGTGGGTGTGTGTGTGCGTGCGTGGATGATGGGTGGTTTCGTGACGTGTGTGATTGTGTGTGTGTGTGTGTGTGTGTGTGTGTGTGTGTGTGTGTGTGTAGTGTGTGTGTGTGTGTGTGTGTACGTGGATGAGTGTGTGGTTGTGAGTGTGTGTGTGTGTGTGTGTGTGTGTGTACGTGGATTAGTGTGTGTGGTTGTGAGTGTGTGTGTGTGTTTGTGTGTGTGCGTGTGCATTTATATATGCAGATGTGCGTGTGTGTGTATGTATGTTCATGTAGGAGTGTGTGTGTGTGTGTGTGTGTGTGTGTGTGTGTGTGTGTGTGTAAGTGTGTGTGTGTGTGTGTGTGTGTGTGTGTGTGTTGTAGAGTGTGTGTGTGTGTGTGTGTGTGTGTAGTATGTGTGTGTGTGTGTGTGTGTGTACGTGGATGAGTGTGTGTGTGTGTGTGTGTGTGTGTGGGCGTGTGTCTAGGACTGTAAAACAAAAACGAATTGTCGCTAATTAAAAAATCTATTATATTTTGTCTTATTAGCTTTGTAATTGACATATGTCACTTCTATATATATATATTTAATTGATATACATAAATGATAATGAATCCAATTTTGAACAAGTAACCAGAACAACCAGTGCATAATCAAATGTACAAATCAAAAGAGTGAGTTGAAGATTTGAAATATGAAATATGTTCTGTGATATTTGTTAAATATATCTAATTGTGATCGTATGGCCATCAATCCACTGGACTGGAGGTTCACAGAACATTTCACTTTTCAAGTGGATCTCAACCCTTCGTCTCTGTCCCTCTGATTCCATTTCTCAACTCTCTCTGCACTCCCACACACACAGCACAACACAACACAGCACAACACAACACAACACGACACAACACAACACAACACAACACAACACGACACAACGCAACACAACACAACACAACACAACACAGCATAACACAACACAACACAACACAACACGACACAACACAACCATCGGTATTCTGATGCTTGCGTCAGGCCCAGATGTTGTCTGTTTTACAGAGCGGCTCGATCCAGATGTGTGGCGACAAGGGCAGCTCTGCCAGCGCTGAGTACGGCAGGCTACTCTCAGAAGCAAAACAACATCTCTCAATTACTGAGGGAATGGAGCCACACACATACACACACACACACACACACACACACGCACACACACACACACACACACACACACACACACAGCTTGAACACACACCTTCTCCCCCCCCCCATGCACTCATACTATAATATATTGAAAATAAACACGATTATTTGCGACGCAGTTTGTTAAAAATAAAAATGTCCCTTTCTCGTAAATGTTTCAAGCTGTAGAGAAAGATTGGACACAACACAACACGGTACCGATGCATAGCGTTGGATTGAGACTTGCAAAAAAATCTAATCTCATGGATGAGGTTTGATTTTTTGAATCACTTTGTGGAGGAAAACGTTCTCAAATAAACCGGATGCCTTTGTTGTGTGAAATACATGTGTTGGGTTTGGGAAGCAACCTCTACCATCTGTGGCATTCCGTTTGATGCCGCGTGTTTTAAGAATGAAAGATCAAAATGGCGGACCTCACCCACTCTCTCTCTCTCCCTCTGTCTCTCGCTCTCTCTCCTCTCTCTCTCACTCTCTCTCTCTCTCCCCCCCCCCTCTCCTCTCTCTCACCCTCAGTCTGCCGTCACCCCAGAGCGGGTGTGAACAGCAACCTCCATTTTGACTCCACATCAAACCGGTGGCGGGAGGGAACGATCGGAAAGCAAAGTCTGCTTGGAAGATGAAATAACCCTCAGAACTTCTTCGTCCTTTCATTACGATTTTATTCTTCGTCCACCCTTCCTCCCTTCCTCCCTCCCTTCCTCCCTTCCTTCCTCCTTCCCCCTCCTCGGTTCTTCCTTTGCGTGAGGATCCAGGCGGCGCGGTCTCGGTTTCGACCGGTTCTTTGTGAACGTCTCATTCGCCAAACAAACGGAGGCAGCATCAAAGACAACAAGCAGCCGTCTGCTTTTAAGGAATCCTATCGAGCTGCCCTTTACATACGCACCTACATTAGCGCTCCTTTCATTCCATTTAGCATGAGGAGGAAAAAAAACAACGAAATAAAATACTCCTGACGATTCTCCTGACCTGATTGGTTGCCTCGGTGTTATTTGTATACATACGTACGCGTCTACGTGTATGTATTGCGTTTTCAGCACACGGCAGATATTATTACAGCAGATAATATTATTACAACACCATAGTTGTGGGTTTACCGCGACAAACAAACCCATCGTACAAGGACACTGATAAAAGCCCCTTCTGAAAGCATGAGTGTATACGTACTGTCTTAAGGTACACATATTCAAACTGTAAATACAAGTGAGATGCAAACAGAAATGTGCATCCTCAAAGACACACACACGCACACACACACACACACACACACACACACACACACACACACACACACACACACACACACACACGCATACATGCAGCCACACACCGCATGGCAGACCGCTGGGGCAGGGCTACAGGGCTCTGCCAAATGATGGGGTCCTTGGAGGCGGTGGGTGTGACCTTGGCTGCCCTTGTGTGTGCCTCACTCCAGCTGGGCATCCATTAGAGGGCTCCGCAACAGACGCTGGCCACTGCTGGGAGCCAAGGGTCAAATTCACACACACTTAAGCACGCGCGCGCGCAACCGCACACACGCACGCACGCACGCACGCACGCACACACACACACACACACACACACACACACACACACACACACACACACACACACATACACACACACACACACACACACACACACACACACACACACACACACACACACACACACACACACACACACACACATACACACACACATACACACACACACACACACACACACACACACACACACACACACACACACACACACACACACACACACACATGCACACACGCACATACACACACACACACTCTGTCTCTCACTCGCACACACACACACACACACACTCTCTCTCTCTCTCTCTCTCTCTCTCTCTCTCTCTCTCTCTCTCTGATTGGACACATGCAGTGCAGAGCCCCGAGGAGGGAGGGAGGGAGGGGGGGGGGGGGGGGCGAGGGGAGGATGGTTGGTATCTCCACGGCTGCCCCCCTGCAGAGATGGGCATGACCAGCTGCAGCAAATTAGCAATCATGCTAGCGAACGCTCCCTCAGTCCCGGTGTGGACAGACAGGATGCTGACATTAGCCAGCTACTGTTACGGCTCGCCCGCCACTCGCCTCCACGTTCCGTCCCTTTCCCCTCCCGCTACGCGCCCTTCGCGCTCCTCTGCGCGCCGCCGTGGACCGGGCATACGGCGTTCCGACTCTCCGGAGTTCCCCCCCCGGCTGTCGGGCACTCACGTCCCCCATCCCCCCGCCGGCCCTGTCCTCTCGGCAGGCTCCTCCCACTCCTCTCACCTCTCGGAGTCGGACATTCCCGGACCACCAGTGACGCTGCATACATACAGCGTCCTATTCCCAATCACCACACCTGCCTCTGATCGGCAATCACCGCGCGCCCTACAAGAACCTGGCCTGCATTCCACTCGGCGCCAGATCTTCCCCTAAACTACGGGTGGTAACGTATCTCCCTTACCACACACTGTAGCAGCGATCTCTTTGCAGTCTTCTCCTTCTCATCCCTCCAGAATCCCGGACCCTCCTGCTGTGTTCAAGCCAAACCTCAGAGCCGTTCACCCCGGATCCCATTTATTTATGCGACATCATCTGTGGCAAATTCTGTGTTGGATTAAACCGCCTTTGGGCTTGAACTTTACCTACGCCTCCTCCTTTGCTGTGCGCCTGGGTCTCACCTCAACCCCCCCCTAACAATACTCTGATATTTGAAATGTCCGGTTGAATTTTTATTTTGTTCGAATTTAGAATTAGAAGGCTGTTACTCGGGGGGGGGGGGGTTATACCTGCCATGTCCCCAACCCCAAACCTCGGTTGAAATATGAATATAACATAACTGTACTTCTACCTTATCTTCTTGTTCCTTTTATTTTCAATTCAAAATTCACATTTTCACATTTTCAAAGATGGCGATTGTGCATGATTAGCTGTACCGTACACCGTGCACATCCCCACCCGCCACATACATACATACGTACTGTATGTGTGTGTGTGTGGCACAGAAGTCTACAAGGCGTTGCCAGCGCTGCAGTGTGTTCAGCGTGGTGCAGGTGATGCAGAGTGACAGGTAGCAGGCGACCGTGGCGAGGCAGCAGTGGCGGCTCTCGGGCCTCTGCACGGCGGGGGGGGGGGGGGGGCCCTAATCCTGTTAAAATGCATGACTATAAAATAGTAGCTTTACACAAATAAGATGTGAAACGCTTCACCGTACCCACGGTTCGGTGCGATGCGGTTTTGGAAGATCGACAAAATAAATGGCTGAATTTTTTGTTTTATATTTAGATTTTCCACTTATTATTATAACAGGAAACAACATGGATCGCTTGATTTCCAACTGCATACTCAACAAAACAGTAGGCCTGCTTTATAACATAGAAAGATATAAAAGAGTAATTTAAACACAACTTCAACAAGGAATGCCGAGATCAGCATGAGGCAAACTGAAAGATTTTCTATTTTCAACCGGCTTTGTGTTATTTCAGTATTGTGGACAGTCTTATGCAAAGAACAATGTTTACCTTTCTTCCATGTCGCCAGCTCTTACCCCAACTCTGCCATTAACGCCATTAAATGACGGAGTTGGGGTACGATTCTGCATCCGCATCGCCGTAGACACGGAGATCTCCATTTCCATTTGCCAAAGTTTTAGAGCCCTTCAAGAGACACATCGGTGGCGTTAAACAAAACAGGACCGCTTGAAACGATTAGTCGAGATCAACATGAAATCAAAGTGTGAGCGGGCGTCCTCCAGTCTCCCGTCGTGAAGCAGTGAGCAGCTAGCTGGCTCTCTGTAGCTCTGGACAACCCGTGAACACACCTGGACTGCACCTCAGAGTCTTGGAACGGCACTTATCTTTATGTGGACATTTTCCCCTTTGTTAACTCCGATATACACAGTATACAGCCCATTGGTTTATGTCTATACATATTTCGGTTCAATAATTTATTTAAAAACGCTTTGCTCTCCACAATATCTGATGAATGTATTGTTCGGTTTGCGGAGCGTACCAAACCGTGCGCCGTGGACACCGGACCGTACGGTTCAATATGAATGGACGTAACGTTTCCCCCTCATTACACACTATGCCACACAAACCTGTGTGTACGTAAAATAAAATATAATGAGCCACTTAAAAGACCTGAAGGCTCAAAAAGATTACAATTGCGCACCTTGCAATTTTCTCCGCTGATCCATGAATGGTTCAGCACTACTGCCAGCGGACAGCGAATATAGACCACTGTTTCATTATCACACGAAGCATAACTTCATACAGCAAACCACTCATAACACCCATAGCCTAGGCTAGACATTCATAGACTTAACAATGCAGAGCGGTCTGTAGCGTCACGTAGGCCTGCGGTCAACTAGACGTGGCGGTCTACAGTTAAACCCAGAGGTCTCTCTCTCTCTCTCTCTCTCTCTCTCTCTAGACTAGACACCGTCGTAGGCTAGGTTAGCAGCAGGGGTGTGAACAGCAGTTGGGGGTTTCCACACTGGGATCGACTGCTGATGAACTCGGGGTTGTTATCCACAGAAGAGGAGAGGAGTGAGAATTTGGTAGTGAGTGCAATGAACAACACAATTCCACGGAGCCGTTTCTTCATGCCTGTCAAAGATACAGACTGAATACTCACGTAGTCCTCAAGCTCCTGCCGGTCCCTACTGCATGGTCCCAGCCACCCCGAGTCCCGGTCCCGGCTGGACCACAGCAGCTCCTGCCGGTCCCTACTGCATGGTCCCAGCCACCCCGAGTCCCGGTCCCGGCTGGACCACAGCAGCTCCTGCCGGTCCCTACTGCATGGTCCCAGCCACCCCGAGTCCCGGTCCCGGCTGGACCACAGCAGCTCCTGCCGGTCCCTACTGCATGGTCCCAGCCACCCCGAGTCCCGGTCCCGGCTGGACCACAGCAGCTCCTGCCGGTCCCTACTGCATGGTCCCAGCCACCCCGAGTCCCGGTCCCGGCTGGACCACAGCAGCTCCTGCCGGTCCCTACTGCCAGGTCCCAGCCACCCCGAGTCCCGGTCCCGGCTGGACCACAGCAGCTCCCACCAGTCCCTGCTCCCAGGTCCCAGCCACCCCGAGTCCCGGTCCCGGCTGGACCACAGCAGCTCCTGCCGGTCCCTACTGCATGGTCCCAGCCACCCCGAGTCCCGGTCCCGGCTGGACCACCGCAGCGCCCACCAGTCCCTGCTCCCAGGTCCCACCCATCCCTGGTCCTGGTCCCGGCTGCACCACCGCAGCGCCCACCAGTCCCTGCTCCCAGGTCCCACCCATCCCTGGTCCTGGTCCCGGCTGCACCACAGCAGCTCCCACCAGTCCCTGCTCCCAGGTCCCACCCATCCCTGGTCCTGGTCCCGGCTGCACCACAGCAGCTCCCACCAGTACCTGCTCCCAGGTCCCACCCATCCCTGGTCCTAGTCCCGGCTGCACCACGGCAGCGCCCACCAGTCCCTGCTCCCAGGTCCCACCCATCCCTGGTCCCGGTCCCGGCTGGACCACAGCAGCTCCCACCAGTACCTGCTCCCAGGTGCCAGCCAGCCCCGGTCCCCGCTCCGACGGCGCCGGTGTCCTCCACCCAGCCTCCGGGTCGCCCGCCTGAGGGTTCCTGCTCGGCCTCCGCCCAGCCTCCGGGTCGTCCGCCGGAGGGTCCCTGCTCGGCCTCCACCCAGCCTCCGGGTCGTCCACCCGACGGTGCCGGCCCGCTCATCGTGGGTCGCCAGGAGGCTCCCGTTGAGGGGGGGGTACTGTCACGATCTCGATCGTGGCCCCGGGCTCCCGGGCGCCAATACCGCCCCTGGAGGTTTAGCGGGGCTCCCGGGCGCCAGTGCCGCCCCTGGACGATTAGCGGCACCTGCGCTATGTTCGCGGCTGTCCGCAATCAACAATTAGTCACGGCATAAAAGCCCCGGCTCTCCACCCACGAGTGTCGGATCATTGTCAATGTTTTGTCTTTGTCATGTTCTGTTGTAACTCGACATACAACATCCTGCTTGGATTTCTACCTGTCTGTTCATCACCTGCCTGTCTGTTCATCTACCTGTCACCACGGTAATAAATAACATTTATTGTATTGCCAAAACCCCGAGTTCTGAGTCTTGCGACTGGGTCCTACTGCCAACTCCCATGACAGCGGACGATTTTTTCCATTTGCCAAAGTTTTAGAGCCCTTCAAGTGACACAGCGGTGGCGTTAAACGAAACAGGACCGCTTGAAACGATTAGTCGAGATCAACATGAAATCAAAGTGTGAGCGGGCGTCTTCCAGTCTCCCGTCGTGAAGCAGTGAGCAGCTAGCTGGCTCTCTGTAGCTCTGGACAACCCGTGAACGCACCTGGACTGCACCTCAGAGTCTTGGAACGGCACTTATCTTTATGTGGACATTTTCCCCTTTGTTAACTCCGATATACACAGTATACAGCCCATTGGTTTATGTCTATACATATTTCGGTTCAATAATTTATTTAAAAACGCTTTGCTCTCCACAATATCTGATGAATGTATTGTTCGGTTTGCGGAGCGTACCAAACCGTGCGCCGTGGACACCGGACCGTACGGTTCAATATGAATGGACGTAACGTTTCCCCCTCATTACACACTATGCCACACAAACCTGTGTGTACGTAAAATAAAATATAATGAGCCACTTAAAAGACCTGAAGGCTCAAAAAGATTACAATAGCGCACCTTGCAATTTTCTCCGCTGATCCATGAATGGTTCAGCACCACTGCCAGTGGACAGCGAATATAGACCACTGGTTCATTATCACACGAAGCATAACTTCACGCAGCAAACCACTCATAACACCCATAGCCTAGGCTAGACATTCATAGACTTAACAATGCAGAGCGGTCTGTAGCGTCACGTAGGCCTGCGGTCAACTAGACGTGGCGGTCTACAGTTAAACCCAGAGGTCTCTCTCTCTCTCTCTCTCTCTCTCTCTCTAGACTAGACACCGTCGTAGGCTAGGTTAGCAGCAGGGGTGTGAACAGCAGTTGGGGGTTTCCACACTGGGATCAACTGCTGATGAACTCGGGGTTGTTATCCACAGAAGAGGAGAGGAGTGACAATTTGGCAGTGAGTGCAATGAACAACACAATTCCACGGAGCCGTTTCTTCATGCCTGTCAAAGATACAGACTGAATACTCACGTAGTCAATCAAAAAGCCTTTTATTAAGCTAATGGAATGAATTAATTGAACAGTCCTAGCTAATATTGAATTGATTAACTCTTTTTATTCATAAATAGCCTGTGTGGAGGAAAAAATACTGTATATGATGGTCTTGGTGCCAGACAGGACACTCCTGGTCCTAGGGCCCTGACAGGTTCCTGGTCCTAGGGCCCTGACAGGTTCCTGGTCCTAGGGCCCTGACAGGTTCCTGGTCCTAGGGCCCTGACAGGTTCCTGGTCCTAGGGCCCTGACAGGTTCCTGGTCCTAGGGCCCTGACAGGTTCCTGGTCCTAGGGCCCTGACAGGTTCCTGGTCCTAGGGCCCTGACAGGTTCCTGGTCCTAGGGCCCTGACAGGGGTCCAGCGACAGGCGGGCAGAGCTGTGTGTACAGCAACACACACAGCAGCTCAGATCAAAACGTAAACTAAACACACTGTTTTACACAAATGTTTTCTGCACAAATCTTAAATACGATCTTAAATACACATAATATATGATGAAAACATCTTTCATGCTACTGCAGAGGAAGGGTGTGTGTGTGTGTGTGTGTGTGTGTGGGGTGGGGTGTAGAGGGCGGGGGAGGGGGTGTGTGGATAAATGGTGTGAAACCAGTTGTACAGGTGTTGGGGTGGGGGGATGTTAATCATTTAGTCAACAGTGATTGTGATTTATGTGGGCCTACAATGTGGTTAAAATGAAATGGACCCAAAATTATACTGCTTTGTGAGCCATTTGTTGTCGTTTTAAGTGTATAAAGCATGCAAAAAATATACAAAAATATACACTTGTCCTTTCTCTTTCATTTATTTTGAATACATACTTTTTTCAGCTGTACAGCTGGATTTGCCAAAGAGCAGACATTTTAAGAATAATTACACAGCTAACCCCTAACGGTTCCCTTGCATGGTTTGACACCACCGCTGTATGAACGTCTCTATGAACGTGTGCATGAATGGGTGAATGCGAGGGACTAATTGTAAAGTGCTTTGAGTCCACAGGTTAGGAAAAGCACTTTACAAACGCAGTCCATTTACCATTCGTTTCCTGAAAACCTCATTCCTGGTTCTAAAAGTTTGAATGGATAGCCCCACCACCACCACCACCACCAGCACCACCAGTATCAGTGTACTAAAACAAAAGGGGCTAATATACTCCCGTCTGCTCTAATCCACCCAGTCTTAACACTGGTTTACTGCAGACACCACTCTCACAACATGGTGTCTCTCTCTCTCTCTGTCTCTCTCTCTCTCTCTCTCTCTCTCTCTCTCTCTCTCTCTCTCTCTCTCTCTCTCTCTCTCTCTCTCTCTCTCTGTCTCCACACAGGTCATCTCCGGCACCACAACCATCATTAAAGCGTTCTAGCTGATCACACGATTTAATTGGACCGCACCAGTGGAGCCGCTGGCCGGGGCCAACACACAAAATAAAGAAAGAGAGACATTGGGTTGTTTTTGGTTTTTTTTCTCCAATCGTGCCTTGTTAGCTCAGCTGCAGAGCTAGGCGTCACGGTAACAAACAAACAAACAAACAAACAAACAACCAACCAGCCAACCAACCCCGACGAGGACACAAACATAATGCCACCAC
This sequence comes from Coryphaenoides rupestris, assembly GCA_002895965.2. Lineage (NCBI taxonomy): Eukaryota > Metazoa > Chordata > Actinopteri > Gadiformes > Macrouridae > Coryphaenoides > Coryphaenoides rupestris. The sequence goes on along the minus strand of PIJE02001075.1, from coordinate 12,047 downwards.
AGTACAGAACCCGCAACCCACCCACGTCACCCACCCCTCCCCTCTCTGGAAACAGCAAGTCGATCAGAAACTGGTTTGGTGGTGAGAGGGTGGTGTGTGTGTGTGTGTGTGTGTGTGTGTGTGTGTGTGTGTGTGTGTGTGTGTGTGTGTGTGTGTGTGTGTGTCGTATGGAGGGGGGAGGGCTATCTATCTATAATGGTACATCGCCCAAGTGGAGAGGCAACAACCCAAGGCTCTGGCATGGTTGATTTTTAATGGACGATACACTGGTTTTATAGGGACGTCGAATCCAAGTGGTGATGCTGTACCGTTAGTATAGTTTAATGCAAATGCACCATTTAACATTAAAACCCAATACATAGAACCACAGCTCTCCTTTGCAGCCTGCACACACATACACACACACACACACACACACACACACACACACACACATGCACACGCGCACACACATTCATACATCCTACGTGATTCTATGGATTTTTCTTTTCCTTATGAGATGAGAGATCCGCATCATGTTGATAGAGCATTTGCGCGTCCTGCCAGGATTATTTCGGATCATCGATTCATAATCAAAAGTAAAGTATGCATTCTGTTGTCAAGAAGGAGCTGGTGAGCCCACAGTGGGAGTTGTGTACAGAATATTAATAGCTGTGCCCACATACTTACATATGGCTTATAAGTGGAAATGCTGCAGTAATTTGTTTTCATTTGTGTGTGTATGTGTGTGTGTCTATGTGTGTGTGTGTGTGTGTGTGTGTGTGTGTGCGTGTGTGTCTGTGTGTGTGTGTGTGTGTGTGTGTGTGTGTGTGTGTGTGTGTCTGTGTGTGTGTGTGTGTGTGTGTGTGTGTGTGTGTGTGTGTGTGTGTGTGTGTGTGCGTGCTGTGTGTGTGTGTGTGTGTGTGTGTGTGTGTGTGCATACAATATCTATTTGTGTGTGTTTGCATACAATGTGTGTGTGTGTGTGTGTGTGTGTGTGTGTGTGTGTGTGCACGCGCATACAACATTTGTGCATGGCGCGTGTTGCCCGCCTACCGCGTTTGTGCATGCGTCTGTGTGTGTGTGTGTGCGCGCGTGTGTGTGCGTCGTGCGCGCGTATTCGATTTTCTATTTAGCGCCGAGGGAGCGGGAGAATTCAGCGGGTCGTTTCACTTTCACGCTTTGCTGAGCAAAAACCCCGGCGCCATCTGACAATGTTAGCTACAAGTCACCTTGCCGCCGCTTTTATGCTAACAGAGTGGCAACTAATTCAAGGTTGTTATTTTGGAGACACCGCACGATAGCATCCACATCAAACCTTCTGGTTACAACGGCTCTATCCTCCTCCTCCTCCTCTCTTTTTTTTTATCCATTTTCTTTCATTCTCTCTCCTCCTCTTTCCTCCTCCTTCCTCCTCCGTGGCAGCACCCCGCTGTACTGTAATGCCGCTCCTAATGTGATACTTAGGTCTCCCATGCGGGGTAATGTCTCCCCCATACACGGAGGAGGTTGTGCCGCCGAGCCCGCCGGCGGCGGCGCTCCGCGGTAGAGGTGGGAAACCGGTGACTTGCTCGATAGCACTGCGGCAGCACCGGCGCATTTTTTGCATCGCGGCATTTCCTTTTATGGCTTATTTTCTTTAATATTTTGTATTTTCTGTTTTATGTTCGTTTGTTTATATATTTATTTATTTATTTAGTTTGTGCTTGGCGAGTGTCCATGGAAATGGGAGTCAAGTGCTTTTTGCTTGGCTGCCATGAGCACGCATGGCTAATGCTGCTGATTCAGATGCAGTCTGTGACGGGGTCACTTGAGGTCGAGGCTACTTAAGGTTACGGTCAAGGTGAGGGTCGTTTCCCGTTTACGGCCAAGTTACCGCTGAATATCTTAATGCTCATCTTTCAGGGTGATTATTTATTTATTATTCATCCTATTGGAACATCTGCCAGCGTCCCAAATGAACCCTCCCAAACACCCCCCAACCCCCCCACCCCCATCCCCCCCCAAAAAAAGATAATCCCACAACTTCCCCGTTTGCGTTAAATCTTTTGAATTGTTGTGAGCGAGAAGCAAAAACACACGCTGTCATTGTTGATCTCTCAATCTTTCCCGCTCCTTATATCTTGTTCCTATTTTGTGATAATTATGTGGATACTTGTTTTTCTCTGTGTTCAACCCCCCCCCCCCCCCCAGTGGGGATACAATTCACTTGTTGTAGTTGTGTTTCTTCTGTCTTTCTTTTTGTATTCCAAATGTACGTTAATGTCATCATCCTCTCCGGATAAAAACCAGCCCCGTTGTCACAAAATCTTTGAGAATAATCACGGTTTGGGAGAAAAGACGTGATTAGAATCCTAAAATCAATAGTGAACCGCAACAAACGCACACACAACTTATTGAAACAATGAAAGGCTCGTTAATCACACTGTTAGCGGCGGCTCCGTCTGAACGGGTAATTGCTAGCATGTGCGCGTCAAATCCTACATTCGCCTGGAAAAAAACCATCAACATCCACAACAACAACAACATGCTCATCACTATTTGTCGCACATAAGTCGTTTTCAAATAACGTTTGAAAATTTGTAATTCAAATGTTGTTGTTGTTGTTGTTGAAAATATAATTTGAATGCTAACCAGGGGAGTTTATTCAGGGTGGTGCAAACATGGACGCTTTGTGTGTTGTGTGTGTGTGTGTGTGTGTGTGTGTGTGTGTGTGTGTGTGTGTGTGTGTGTGTGTGTGTCTCTCTCTCTCTCTGACCTTTTGCAGAGAGAGGATGCAAAAGAGGAGAGAGAGGATTGTTCTTGACCCGACTGCCACCCGCTGGAGCCCCTGGCTGGCTGTCTGGCTGGCTGACTGGCTGGCTGGACTGGCTGACTGACTGGCTGACTGCCTGACTGACTGGCTGGCTGTCTGGCTAGCTGTCTGGCTGGCTGGCTGACTGGCTGACTGCACTGGAAGCTCTACCACGTACAGGGCACTCCCTCTTTTGGTAGATGACTCCCTTCAATACGATGCATGATAATATACTGTAGTTGTGTTACACTGAAGATTAAGAACGGGTGCGTTTTTAATCACATAAGACTAAACAGAGCTTTCAGCATGAAGACTGCAGCCCAGGAACACCTTAGTGTGCATAAGTATACACACACACAGACACAGGCACCCACACGCACACACACACACACACACACACACACACACACACACACACACACACACACACACACACACACACACACACACACACACACACACACACACACACACACACACACACACACACACACACACACACACACACACACACACACACACACACACACACACACACACAACACACACACGCACACACACACACACACACACACACACACACACACACACACACACACACACACACACACACACACACACACACACACACACACACACGCCCAGACACACACACACACACACACACACACACACACACACACACACACACACGACACACACACACACACACACACACACACACACACACACACACACACACACACACACACACACACACACACACACACACACACAGAGGCACACACACACACACACACACACACACACAAACACCCACCACCAAGCTGCTCTGCTGCCCATTCATCACAGTCATTGTGGGTTCCCAGCCATGTCTACAATCATCTGTGTGCAGGGGAGGGCGGGGAGGGGACAAGCCAGGCTGGAGGGAGGGTGGGGGGTGGGGGGTGGTAGTGGGGGGGGGGGGGGGGTGGGTGGGCATAAGATGAACCTCTGATAAGACGAATGGTTTCGTACCACCATAGTTTCCCACAGCGGAGTCCCACAGCGCTGGCAACTTATCCGCCTGGTTTGCCAGCCGGTGGATCAGTTCGGACGAATTTGACAGTGGGAGGTGGGGGGGGGTGGGGGGGAGGTGCGCGCAGGAACAGCGTTCACCTTAATGCAGTCAAAGTCATGATTCAAAAAATGAAGCCACCGGTGTCAAATCCGTGTTTTTATTTTCAATTAGTCGGGTCGTATGCGTTGACAAGCAGTGTCTCGCCACGCTCCGGCACAAAACAAAGCCTTGGGCGCCGCGAGATGAATAAACATGAACGCTCGCGTGCATTACCACCTTAAGTCCCGTCCCGCCTTCCAAAGCCCCTGCAACCTTTAAACATTTGAAGATTGGCCCCCGCCTGTCTTCAGTGAAGTTAAGACTGGCACAAAAACAGTGTCAAATAAAATAGAAATAATATATCTAGCATAGTACTGATTAGATACTGAGTTAGACAGTGGGGGGGGGGGGGCTAGTTAAAAGTAAAGGAAATCTTTTAAGTTACAATGAACTGTACAAGTACAAATAGTACCAAATAAAGCAGGAATAATGAATCTAAAATAGGACTGCGTTAGATAGCGCTGGTGGCGGTGGGTTAAGTGGTGTCCTTGTGTGACTCGGGTTCTCTGAGACTCTGGTCTACGGTCTGCTGGTCGGCTGGAGGCTGGGGGTGGGGTGGAGGGGGTGGGGAGGGGGGGGGGGGGGTGGGGGACGGTGACAGAGGTGTTAGAGCTG
>PIJE02001074.1:138967-175858 GCA_002895965.2 Coryphaenoides rupestris | reverse complement strand
TTATATTCATTAAATATCTGTGGAACCTATCCTGGTGTCTGTCCCTCCCTCTGTTTACTCACTGGCTCCTGTTCGTGTCTGGGTCCTAACAACCGCGGAGTAATACTTGATGGATTGTCGGCGCATTACGGCTACCGCGGAGTAATACTTGATGCATTGTCGGCGCATTACGGCTACCGCGACTCCATGCGCGCCCATCTCACCGATACTGTCACCCAAGTGAAGCAAACTAATTCGGAGCTTGCCGTCATTCCGGGTGGATTAACCAAAGAACTCCAACCGCTATATATTGGTGTCAACAGGTCGTTCAAAGTTAAATTGCGAGCTGCGTGGGAGCATTGGATGACCGAAGGCGAACACACATTCACCAAGACAGGGAGGCAACGCCGGGCGAGTTGCGCCACTATCTGCCAATGGATCGTGGATGCCTGGGCTAAAGTATCCGTCTCAAGTGTCGTCCGAGCTTTCACGAAGGCTGGAATCATCACTGAACAGCTCAGTGACAGCAACGAGACTGACTCGGATAATGACGAGAGGGATCCGGGCATGCTTGATGCCGAAATCGCCCAACTGTTAAACTCAGACACTGAAGATGAAGAATTTGATGGATTTGTGGAAGAGGAATGAACTGAAAAAGTGAGTGTATTGTTTTGTATTTTATGTGTTACACTGAACAATGTTGAGAGTTATTGTGAATGAGTTGAATAAAGTTCGATTTATCTGACTGTTTTGTGTTGCTTAATGCGCCTGTTTTGTATTTTATGTGTTACAACTGAACAATGTTGAGAGTTATTGTGAATGAGTTGAATAAAGTTCGATTTATCTGACTGTTTTGTGTTGCTTAATGCGGTGCGCCTTATAATCCGGTGCGCCTTATGTATGAAAATAGACCCGTTCATTGACAGTGCGCTTTATAATCCGGTGCGCCTTATAGTCCGAAAAATACGGTATTTATCAGAGTTGTGTTAAAGTGCTAAATCTACGTCCTTTAGCAGGGATGAAGGAGTCGAGGTGGATTGAGTTCTTTGGTCGAGACTTTTCCCCGAAAGGCAGCTGGCGGACCCTGTACAAGTTGCCCGTTGAAAAGCGGACAGCTGACCTCCAGTGGAGGGTTGTGCACGGGGCTATAGCTACAAACAGATACAGAGCGAACCTGGATCCAGGGGTGGGGGAGGAGTGTCTGTTCTGTTCTCAGAGTGAGACCCTGGCACATCTGTTTGTGCAGTGTCCTCGGCTGTTAGCACTGTTTGAACTTCTAAAAAGGTGGTTTCAGGGTCTCGGGGAGGTTTTTTCTTTTGGGGTGTTTATTTTTGGCCCAAAATATAGTGCTAAGAAAAAGGCTGTATATACATTGATGAAACTTTTTGTCTGGCTCAGCCAAGTTGGCCATCTGGCTGACACGCAGGAACGCGAGCTCAATGTGGCCGGCAGTGTGGAGCCGGTGCCGGTTCTGGAGGGACTGCTGAAGGCCCGACTGAGGGTCGAGTTTGCCTACTATAAAATGATGGACAATATGCAGTCCTTCAGTCACATATGGGCTCGTGGAGGGGTTTTGTGCTCTGTGGGAGGGGAATGTGAACTTATTGTTGAATATGTGATCAGAGAGTCACATTTTTGTGTTTTGGAGATTTAATTTTTTTCTTTAGGAAAGGTGATGGTGACATGGTTTTTCGTGTAATTGGTCAATAAAGGAACTTTGAAAACCAAAACCTCTCTCCTCTCCTCTTTCCTCTCTCCTCTCCCCTCCTCTCCTCTCCTCTCCCCTCCCCTCCTCTCCTCTCCCCTCCTCCTCCTCTCCTCTCCTCTCCTCCTCCTCTCCTCTCCTCTTCCTCTCTCCTCTTCCTCCTCTCCTCCTCTCCTCTCCTCTCTCTTCTATCTTCTCTCTGTCTCTCCTCTCTCTCCTCGTCCGTCTCCTTCCTCTTCTCTACTTCCTCTGCTCCGCTCCTGCTCTTTAGTGCCCTGCTCCTGCTCTCCCTCTCTCCCTCTCCTCTCCTCTCCTCTCTGCTCTATCCTCTCTTCCTCCGTCTCTACCTATTCTGCTCTCTGCTCTCTCCTGCTCTCCTCTCTCCTCCTCTCCCCTTCCCCTCCTCTCTCTCTCTCCTCTTCTCCTCTTCTCTCTCTCTCTTCTCTTCTTCTCCCTCTCTCCTCTCTCTCTCCCCTCTCCTCCTCTCTCTCCTCTTCTCCTCCTCTCCTCTCCTCTCTCCCTCTCCTCCTCCTTCTCCTCTCTCTCTCTCCTGCTCTCTCTCCCTCTCTCTCCTCTGCTCCGTCTCCCTCTCCTCTCTCCCTCTCCCCTCTCCTCTCCTCTCCTCTCCTTCTCCTCCTCCTCCCTCTCCTCTCCTCTCCTTCTTCAACCCTCTCCTCTCCTCTCCCCTCTCACCCTCATCTCCCTCATCCTCCTCCCTCTCCCCTCCTCTCCTCTCCTCTCCCTCCTCTCCCCTCCTCGTCCTCTTGCTCTCCTCTCCTCTCCCTCTCCTCTCCCCTCTCTCCTCTCCTCTCTCCTCTCCTCTCCCCTCTCTCCTTGCTCCTCTCTCCCTCTCCTCTCCTCTCTCCTCTCTCTCTCTCTCTCCTCTCCTCTCTCTCCCTCTCTCTCTCTCCCTCTCTCTCCCTCCTCTCCTCTCCTCTCCTCTCTCTCCTTCTCCCTTCCCTCTCCTCTCTCTCTCTCCTCCCCTCTCTCTCTTCCCTCTCCCTTCCTCTCTCCTCTCCCTCTCCTCTCCTCTCTCCTCCTCTCTCTCTCTCCTCTCTTTCCTCCTCTCTCCTCTCCTCTCTCCTCTCCCCTCCCTCCTCTCCTCCTCTCTCCTCTCCTCTCTCTCTCCTCTCTCTCTCTCATCTCTCCTCTCTCCTCTCTCCTCTCTCCTCTCTCCTCTCTCCTCTCCTCTCTTCTCTCTCTCTCTCTCCTCTCCTCTCTCTCCTCTCTCCCTCTCCTCTCTCCCTCTCCCTCTCTTCCTCCCTCTCCTCTCTCTTCCTCTCTCCTCTCTCTCCTCTCTCCTCTCCCTCTCTCTCTCCTCTCTCCCTCTCCTCCCCTCCTCCCTCTCCTCCTCTCCCTCTCTCTCCTCTCTCTCTCTCTCTCCTCTCTCTCCTCTCATCCCTCTCTCCTCCTCTCCTCTCTCTCTTCCTCTCTCCTCTCCTCTCCTCTCTCCCTCCTTGTCTCTCTCCTCTCTCCTCCTCTCTCCTCTCTCCACCTCTCTCCTCTCCTCGCTCTCTCTCCTTTCCTCCTCTCTCCTCTCTCTTCCTCCTCTCTCCTCTCTCCTCCTCTCCCTCCACTCTCCACTCTCCTCTCTCCTCTTCCACTCTCCACTCTCCTCTCTCCTCTCTCCTCTCCCTTGTCTCTCTCCTCTCTCCTCTCCCTTGTCTCTCTCCTCTCTCCTTCCTCTCTCCTCTCTCCTCTCCTTTCCTCTCTCCTCTCCTTTCTCCTCTCCTCTCTTCTCTCTCCTCTCCTCTCCTCCACTCTCCACTCTCCTCTCTCCTCTCCTCTCCCTTGTCTCTCTCCTCTCTCCTCTCCCTTGTCTCTCTCCTCTCTCCTCTCCCTTGTCTCTCTCCTCTCTCCTCTCTCCTTTCCTCTCTCCTCTCTCCACTCTCCTTTCTCCTCTCCTTTCCTCTCTCCTCCCTCCCTCTCTCTCCTCTCTCCTCCTCCTCCTCCTCCTCCTCTCTCCACCTCCTCCTCCTCCCTCCCTGCCTCTCCTCCTCCTAATACTCCAAATACAAATGTAACACTCAAAGCACAAGTAACACTGATATCAATTTAAAGGAAAACACAGCAACTCTAACCACTCAATCAAATGTCACAGTGTTCCCTCTGTGACATATAAATATACAGTATATGTATATATATATATAGTATTGTATGTCTTATACATGTATTTTATATAATTCTACATAATGATAATTACGTGTTCTGCAAACAGGATAACGATCTTCAAGCAACTTTCCGTCAGCACACTTGCAAATCAGCATCATCGTGTTTAGAGGGTTCTGATCGTGTTTAGCGATCAGAACAGAACTAACCCCAACACTAACCCTAACCCCAACACCAACACTAACACTAACACTAACCCCAACACTAACCCTAAACACTAACACTAACCCCAACACTAACCCTAACACTAACCCCAACACTAACACTAACCCTAACCCCAACACTAACCCTAACCCTAACCCTAACCCTAACACTAACACTAACCCCAACACTAACCCCAACACTAACACCAACACTAACCCTAACCCCAACCCCAACACTAACCCTAACACTAACCCTAACCCCAACGCTAACCCTAACGCTAACACTAACACTAACCCTAACCCTAACCCTAACACTAACCCTAACCCTAACACTAACTGTGGTAACTTCTATTTACAAATAAGACCACGTGACAACATATTGTCTTTTGCTTGCACTTTATATGGCGGAAAGAAATCATAGAACGCATTACATACGATGACCGAGGCTTACACTGCTCTAATCAGCTAAACCGCGGGGAGCCCCTCCCCCCGGAACCGGCAACACAAACCCACAACTCCAGATACTCCCCCCTGGTGGGACAACTAATTATTGCATGTTACTATTTCCAATTAGCAATTAACTCAGATATATATATAATGCTCACATTATAACACTAACCCTAACACTAACACTAACACCAACACTAACACCAACACTAACCCCAACCCTAACACTAACACTAACCCTAACCCTAACACTAACCCTAACACTAACCCCAACACTAACCCTAACCCTAACACTAACACTAACCCCAACACTAACACTAACCCCAACACTAACACTAACACCAACACCAACACCAACACCAACACCAACACCAACACCAACACCAACGCTAACCCTAACACTAACACTAACACTAACCCCAACGCTAACCCTAACACTAACACTAACACTAACACTAACCCTAACCCTAACACTAACACTAACCCCAACACTAACACTAACCCCAACACTAACACTAACCCCAACACTAACACTAACCCCAACACTAACACTAACACTAACCCCAACACTAACCCCAACACTAACCCCAACACTAACCCCAACACTAACCCTAACCCTAACACTAACCCCAACACTAACCCTAACACTAACACTAACACTAACACTAACCCCAACACTAACCCTAACACTAACCCCAACCCCAACACTAACCCTAACACTAACCCCAACACTAACACTAACACTAACACTAACCCCAACACTAACCCTAACCCTAACCCTAACCCTAACACTAACCCTAACACTAACCCCAACACTAACCCTAACACTAACCCTAACACTAACACTAACCCTAACACTAACCCCAACACTAACACTAACACTAACCCCAACACTAACACTAACCCCAACACTAACACCAACCCCAACACTAACACTAACTAGAATGACTGCCTTGCTTGAGAAGGAAGGATGTTCTGGCACGTGTTGAAGTTCTTCTGTATATAAACGGCCACACCACAGACCACAGTAACAGCTTGCTGTCCCACAGGAACACGTTGCATCTCGTTAACTAACAGAAATATATCGATGTATTTCTCCTTGTATGTACTTTGTACTTTATGTGTTTAAATATCACCCGAGCAACAGAGTAAGCCAGAGAAGACGACCAACGATGAATTTGCCATCAGCAGCAAGAGAATGTCTCGTTCTCCTCCTGTTGGTATCAGGTCAGTACATTTACCTTCTGAACGTCTAGTTCATGGCTGCCCAATTTGGGGCCAAACTTGGCCCGCGACCGATTATATTTGGCCCGCGCCTTATCCACTGTATAATTTTTTTCCCGCCATCAGCGCTCGGAATCTGCGCTTGTAGTATTCATTTCGCTGTTTTTTTTCATCCTGCAATTGATATCTTGATTGGGTCCACTAGATCAGAGGACACTAATATGCAGACCGTTACTTCGGAGCAATACCGCTACCGTGAGACGCGCGACCGGCACCGAGTCAGCGACTCCCGGGGGGGGGTAGACGCGCGACGGGAGTTGCACGCGCGAGTCGGGCCATCGGCAGATGAGGATCACAGCGTCTAGCACCCCCCCCCGCCCCGCCGGGAATCACTGACTTGGTGCCCGTCGCGCGTCTCCCGGGGGGGGGGGGGGGGGGGAGGTGCTAGATGCTGTGATCCTCGTCTACTAATAGCCCGGCCCGTCTGACAACTTTAAAAACCAAAAGTGGCCCGTGAGCCAAAATAATTGCCCACCCCTGCCTTAAGAGAACTAATGCTCCAAAGTGTTGCACATACGTTGCTCTGTAGAGAGGGCTCTGTCCATGTAGATAACGTAGGAACATTTGAAGTCTCTATGCCCCCTCGCATGATAGGCTAACACCTGATCTTGTTAGTATATGTTGTGGACCGGAACGGTCTGAGAAGGGGGGAGAGTGCTTTCCCTTTGAGCCCTATAGATCATCCATCGCAGCCTGCCATGTCTGGGCGGGAAAATGACTATAAAACTTATGAACTCCTTTGTGTCTTTGGCTCCTTCGCTCTCACAACCCACTGTTAGTGTGTCTGACTGAGAACGACCCATCAGCGCTGATTATATGTATCGACACTTCATAAATGTTGTCTACTATACTGGTCTAAAATCCACTGTTGACGGAGTTGTTTCTTATTAGCTAACAAACACACACACAAACACCACAGGCCTCCTCCTCTCTCTCAGATGTAATACTTTCTAAGTCTGAGTTCTCTCTCTTGTATGCTGTTGCTGGTACCCTCACGCTCCTTCTCCTTCCTTTTTTGAGTTCTTTCTTTTTTTGGCATTGCGCTGCAGGCATGAATAAAATGATTACTTTAATTACTTTGTAATGTTTCACAACTCAGACAACCTTCACCTTCGATCCCCAAGCATCAGAATGCTGAATGGACTTACTACATTATTAATTAATTGTATAATGTATAATGTATTATTATTATTATTTAATGTTTTATGAGCCTACTGGTGTTGTTCATCATCTTATGCTACCTGCAAGTAAGCATTGCTCTGTGTACCTGTATACAGTTCATATAACAAATAAAACTACTACTACTACTACTACTACTACTACACCCCCCTAAAGTAAGCCAGTATATAGAATGGTATCATCACTGCTTGGTCACACACACACACACACACAGGGAACACACTGCGATATGGCCAAACAATATACACTTTTAAACATAAAGTTTTTTTAAAACTGGCTATAAAGAAAAAGGGGTGACAAATCACAAAACTACCAAAGTGTATTTGTAAGTTGTCCTGCATGACCGAGATAACGTCATTTTAATGATAATTAGACTAGCCTGCTTGCTCATGAGTACCTAGGCTAGTAATGACGAAAAATAACAGCGTGGAGGTGTCAAGTCCTACTGACCTACTTCATAGTTTTTTTAATGGATATATAACATAAAAAGTAAGTCAGTGTTTGTGATGGACTGGGGGGGGGTAGGCTTCGGCTCAGCGGCTGTGGCCAATTAAAGCTGATTGCAGCCGCGCCTTTTGAACCTGTGCATGTGGATGTGGATGTGTGAGAGAGCCGCCAGCGTAAGAGGCTGGCGGCGGAAATGGAGCCGACAGGGATGGAGGAACCGGTCGGCTGTGTGAGGAACCGGTCGGCTGTGTGCGGAGCAGGGAGGGCGAGCCAGCATCAGCGTCTGAGCGGGTCCGCGGCTGGAGGGCCGGGATGGAGGCGAGGGTGCGAGCGGCGAATGACGAATGATGAGTGGGAGAGTAGGCGTCCAAAGCCGGTGGCGACCGCCCGAGCTCCCGAGGTTGCCGCTCCGCCCTCACCTCCGTCCCGGCCCTCCAGCCGCTGAGACCAGCCTACCACCCCCCGCCCCCTCCCAGTCTGCCACAGTGTTGTTTAATCGTGGTTTCATAATTAAAATAGTGGCTACCTGAGTGATACCACTTTTGAAATTTGTATTTAACCTTTATTTATCCAGGCAAGCAACTAAGAACAAATTCTTATATACAGAAGCAGCCTGACCAAAAAGCAAAGGCCTTTTGAGGGAAGGGGGAGGTGGGAGGCTGCGACAAAACAAGGTTATATACATACACACAAATAAAATACAAATTTACAATGGTATACAAGAAAAATTACAATAAATAAGGGAGAAAGAAGGAGAGAGAGCCAGAGAGAGAGAGACAAAGGGGGGAAGCAGGGAGGTAGGTAAGGGGTCTTAGGGGGAGGAGAGAAGGGGCTGAGGGCGATGCATGCGGTTGAGGGGCGATCTGCAGGTGCAACAGTCGGTTATGATCTGATGCATATTTTGTTTAAAAGCAGTGAGCGATGTGAGAACAGTGAGTTTGAGGGTGTTTTGTAAGGTGTTCCAGTCAGATGCAGCAGCAAATCGGAAGGCGTTACGGCCAAAAACCGTGCGGGCTTTGGGGATGGTAAGTTTGATGAAATTGCTGGACCTTAGGCTATAAACAGAAGTGGAGACGTGCAGAAGGGAGGAGAGGTAGAGAGGTGTTTTACCAAGTATGGTTTTGTAAATTACTTGAAGCCAGTGAAGAAGCCTTCTGGTGTGAAGCGATGACCAGTCCACCAGATTATAAAGGTCACAGTGGTGAGTGGAGAAAGGTGCATTAAGGCAAAGCGGATGGCGGAATGATGGAGTATGTCCAGTTTTCTGAGGGCACACTGGGATGCCATTCTGTAGATAGTGTCGCCATAGTCAAATATAGGCAGGATGGTCATCTTGACAAGAGTGTGTTTGGCCGAGCGGGTGAAAGAAGCTTTGTTACGGTACAAGAAGCCCAGACGAGCTTTGACTTTGGCCTGCAGGTGTTTTATGTGGGTAGAGAAGGAGAGAGATGGGTCTAGCCAGAGGCCAAGGTATTTATAAGAAGTAACAAACTCCAGCTCGGAGCCGTCAGCACAGATGATTTTAGGGGTGCTAACAATGTCATGCTTTCTGTCAAAGAGCATACATTTTGTCTTCTTGGAGTTGAGAAGAAGATGGAGACTATGAAAGGACTGTTCAATAGACTTAAGACTAATTTGTAGAGTGGATGCCGCAGAGTGGAGTGAAGGGCCCGCTGAATACAAGATGGTGTCGTCAGCGTACAGATGGATCTGTGAATTGCCAGCAACCTTGGCTACATCGTTGATGTAGATAGAAAACAGCAAGGGACCCAAGATGGAACCTTGAGGCACCCCTTTAAAGATGTTGAGAGGATCGGACAAGATGTTTTCTGTTTTCACCTGTTGAACACGATTAGCAAGGTAGCTGGCAAACCAACTGCAGGATTTTGAAGAAAGGCCAATACTAGACCATTACTAGTACATACCACTCACCGTAACCGGGCTGGGGATGCGGTGCTTTTCATGACAAGTTGTATTCAGAATGTCAGAAGATGCGATGTTGATTGATCGATCGAGACAAAACCATTTGGAAGGGGGGAGTATTTTCAAAATTTTTAAGGTGTATTTTTTCGTGGATACTACTATACTCTTTATATTTGATAGAATTTCAATAACAAATAAAGAAAAAATTAAATACAATTAACACCAGCCATAAAAGGCCACTTTTTGACTCTGAGGGCAAAAGGGCAGGGGCTCAAGCCCCCTTTGGGCCCTATCTGTGCACGTGCCTGCGACAGAGTCTTGGTTAGAAGCGTCCGCCTTCGAACCAAACATAAGTTGGCAGACAGATGGGAATCAGATGCATACGTTGTAGTGAAACAGTCGGGAAATGTCCCAGTCTACGTCGTGAGACCCGAGACCAAAGATGGTCCACTACGAACCCTATTACTACCATGTGGGTTCGTTCCTATAACTCCAGTACCAGTTGGAACGACCACAAAAGAGAAACCCAGATGACCAAGAACTAGTCAGAGCCCAAGATTGAATCTGATGAAGATGAATCTGAAAGACAAGATTCTGATGCTGAAGACCACGATCCAACTTACTTTTATGGTCAGAGAAATCTAGTAGTGGAGACCACAGATTTCGACCTTGGTCCCAAGACTGTCGAGTTTTGCACAGGGGACACAGAGTCACAACCCCACCAGTGTTCACCGTTGAGCAAGACCCTCCAGCATGGAATTATATTTTCGGACTTGACATTTTGAACATTTATTTTGTGTAAATGAAATAGATATATTTATTTTGCTGATTGAAATGTTTTATAAGGACGGTTGTCGGAAACTTTATTTTCTTTATGGCCTTACAGGCCAGGCCATGAGTTTCCCAGGACGTTTGAAGAGGATTCGTCGTGTGTGAGACAGCACACGGGAAAGGACACCGGTGTGCGACTGTAGGAGACTGCAGTTTGCGCACAAGACATGAGATGGTGAGCCACCCCCAAGGATCTTTGATCTACCATCGAAAAGAAGACATTCCAGCAATATGGTTTGACATAGCAAAGTAGCCTACTGCTTTGCCACTGTTGCTCGGATGGTGGAACTAAGATACTGAACTGAAACAAAACAAAAGGGATACCCTGTTAAGAGAGACATTGCAAATACTTGCGTTAAATTGTTAATGTAATGCTGACTGTATGTTGATCTATTGATGTTTGTGTTGCATGTTGAACTTTGGTTGGGTTAATTTACTTGGAAAAGGGATTTAAAATCGTACTCATCCGTTCATCTAAAACCAAAAAGAGTTGACTCAAAAGATAAAATTGCCGAAATAAATAGGTATACTTTTGATAATTTAGACTATTAACCTCGGACAAATATAGACCAGTCTCATCTTTAAATATAACATTGATAATTGATAAAAACTGACGTGAACCTAAAACAAATAAAGGGATCAAAAAAGGATTTAACAAAGGATTGAAATGTGTTTAAATGTGATATATATGCTGTAAATAGTTATGCTTTTTTTAATTTATGCTTTTCTGTTATTTAATTGCCGGCTTGTTCATCTGTAGCCCTAGTCTCTGGTCTATTATTGTATTGCTCAACCACTCCTTAGGAGCCTAGATCTGGTCCAGTGAGATACTGACACAAGTGTTACACGCTGCTTTAGCCAAGTGTGGGAAAATTGTCGGATATTTCAAACACAGTCCAGCAAACACCGCAGAGCTGAAAGTTCAGCAAGCTTCTCATGGGCAAGAAGAGGAGTCACTCGTCTAGGATGTACCAACGTGCTGGAATTCAACTCTCGAGATGATAAAGCGGGTCCAACACAAGACCCACTGAAGGCAACGCTGGCGCTGCAGAAGTTAACCATGCTAAACCTCAGCTGAATATGACAGGCTGGCAAAGTAGCATGCAGGTAAGGTAATTTCCCTAACCTCTTCAATTTAAATGTTTGACAAATCCTGAGTTTTATTCCGGTGCCGTCCCAGGCGGCTGCCTGCCAGAGTTGCTCCTCGTACTTTTTCACTTTTCCTGCTCTGCTTATGTTGTTGATATTTTGAGCAACCTCTGGCACAAGAATTTCCTTCAGGATTAATAAAGTTTTATCTTTTCTTATCTTATCCATTTAGTATAATATATTATTGTATTTTAGAAATTATTTTAGGCCTGTCCCCTAAATGGGTTTTATCTGAATGAAAAGTTTAGTCATTCATTCTGTTGGTCTTCGGTGTGTTTGTAGGTACGTCACTGAGCTCCTGGGTGGTGACAAATATGTGTCCTGCTCTGTGGTGCTGCCTGCAATCTGCCACCTCTTGTGTACAATGGAGGCCTCAGATGTTGAGCCTGCCTATGTAGTGCGCTTCAAGGCTGCATTCACAGAGGACCTAAATAGACGAAAGGAGAACACAAACATGTCGTTGCTTAAGGTAGCAACAGCTCTAGATCCCAGATTCAAAGACCTCAGGTGCCTGCCAAGAGCATAGAGGGAAGAGGTTTGGTGAAAACTGACTGAGATGTTTAAGGACAGGGAACCTGCACCACATCCCTCCACAGAGGAAATGGAATCTGTGCCACCAAAGAAGAAGATGGCACTCCTACTAATGGAGTCAGAGTCTGATGATGAGGCACCATCGTCAGACAAAACTCTAGACATGTATAGAGTGGTGTACTGGCCATCGGGCATACTGGGACAAATCCCGGTGGGCCGCTGCATCAGTGGACCGGTGGACCGTCGAAAAAATGCTATAATAAGTGGCCCTGTGTGCGTCTTCACCGGCCCTCTGTGCGTTCCCGTCATTCGTGATGCGCTGCACGTGCACGGGCTCACTGGCTAATCACAACCAAGTTAGTTCATGCATGTTAACGCTCTACAGTCAGATGACTAAGGAAAGCCACGAACAAGAAAATGGCAAATGTAAAGGCGGGCTGAAAAACTTTGAGAAAAGAGGAAGCAGGCATTAGAGGCTTAGACTTTCACGTGTAAACAGATGGACACACTGTTTGGGCAACAGCCTCCTCAAGTGGCCAGCAATGATATTCCTGTGGCCAGTGAGTCACGGAACACGCAGCGCATCAGGAATGACAGGAACACAGAGAGGGCCGGTAAAGATGTTACAGAATTTTTTGATGGTCCACCGGCTAAACATTAGCTTATTTTATTTGTCTTGTTGGGAAATATGTAAAATACCTCAGTATCCGTGTTATGTTTTTATTTGAGGAAATCATCATTGTATTTATTTTAGGACTTATTTTAGGATCATTTAATTTGTTTTCAATGAGGAAGAATGGAAGAATTTGTGCAGTGTTTTTCTCTGAAAGATACTGTAAAAGAAGTGATGATAAATTGGAGTGTTGGAGTGTTTTTGTTTTTGGAAATGGTTGCAATAAATATTGTAGTATAATAATAATTTACATATGTAAGATGCCAAAACCCCCAGCCCCCCTCCGGCCCCCCCACACTCAAACATCTAAGTTACAGTCTATCACACTTAACTCTCTCTATGTATAGAGACAGACAGGCGGATAGACGGATAGACGGATAGATAGATAGATAGATAGATAGATAGACAGAAAGACAGATAAAGTAGATAGACAGACAGCCAGTTGATTAGAATCACAGATGATTTAAACACACTACAACCAAAAGGCTTATTCCTTAAACACATGAGAAGAAGATAAAGCAGAACAGCAGCAAGACAGTGAAGACAAGAGCATCAGTATATGAAGGGCAGCTGAGTCAGCTCATGTTTCCTTGGTCATACAAAGTTCAACATGAAAATTGAATATTCTTCTCACGTTGTCACTGATCTTTTAAGGGCACTTTAAAGGTGCTCTGTGAAACACTTTGCTTCAGCCATGTGGGGAGATTATTCCACTGTAGAAAATGTGTTGGATTCCACATGAATGTGTTATGTGGAATCCAAAAGGTGTGAAGTCTGTCAAGCATCCTTTTGTAAAGTAACTGGGATTGTCTTGTCATAGTGAGAGATAATCAATGAAATACTCTACTACCGTATTTTTAAGAATTTCATAAGCGAGCAGCATCTGAATAGAAATGGTTCTTCATCCACCGTCAACCAGTTAGCCTTTTTAAAATGTGCAGGATCAAGTTGTGTATGTGGATGACCTCTGAGTATAACCCTTACAGGGGTAGTTGAAGGGTGGCGAAGACACGTGGTGTTCAGGTGCCCAGAGGTCTTGGGCAATTGGTTATTAATCGTACTTAGCATTGTTAAGCATATTGTATGTTCTTAGATGTTGGTAATCGCGTCAGAATGGCACTTCTGCTCTTATCCCAGGCAAACTATGGGCAATTATGAAGCTTGTTCTATTAGCCTGGCAACTATGAATGCTTGAAACCTGCTCTATTCTTACCACAGCGATATATTGTTGTCTTCTTCAACAAATTTCCCTCCGACAGTGTGTTTGTATGTTTATTGATCACTGTCTGCTCATACTTAACCTTGAATATATGAGCTTGCATTAGCACCATAACCCCAGTGTGTCGTAATGTAGTTACCCAGAGTTTGCATTAGTTTGGTGACCAGAGAGTGGAACGTTGGGAATAACTACTTGTGTTCCTGCACCTTGACCATTTCTGCTGCAGCTGCTGCCTGCCAAGCACGGCTGGTCTCTGAGGAAGCGCAGTAGGGCTGGTCCGGCGTCATCCTTGGATGGGAGACCACATGGTGCTGGAGTGGAGTGTGTGTGGTTGATGTCTGGTATAAGCAGCCTCACCTGCCCTTAGTCAGGCTGGTTAGACTGAGGTTTGGCAGGGCTACATAGCTGTGGTGCCTTGGCTAATCAATGCACCATAGGTTAAACCAGCCATCACCACACACACTCTAGGAGAGCGCTAGCTTTGTTACCACATGCTATGTCGACCATTTGTGCAAACTTAACAATAAACCAATAAACCGGATTATTCAACACTAACTGGGTCCTTTGGATGAGCCCCAGTATAGCAGCAGATAACTGCTACGCCCTCCCTCCACACACTGATGAAGAGGTGAATAGAGACTCCACTGTTGTGTGTGTCTAGTACAGGGGTGCCCAATACGTTGATCGTGGTCGATCGCAAAGGAAGTCCGGGTAGATCGCATGCCATTAAAAAAATGTGATGTTATCATTCATCCTCCCTGTGACATTTGCCACTTGATTGAGTACAGGGCAGCCATTCTGAGATCTCGTCTTTTCTAACACACGGATCACCGCGCATGTGCAGTCAACCACGTTGTTGACGGCGGGTCATGACAAAGTTCCGTTCATTTTAGATTGTTGACGGGGGGGGGTGGAAGTTCGATCGGAAAATGTTGGTTTTATGTCCGTGTGCTTTATACTTTTTTAATATGTGAAGTTCTCAATAAAATTCTTGAAATAAAATAATTCAGAATTTCCCTGCGCCCCGCCTGTAATACCACTGCGCCCCACTAGAGGGGCGCGCCCCACAGTTTGAGAAATACTGGAGTAAGGTAATGACCAAAAATGTACTGAATTGTAGTGGGCCACAAGGGCTCATGCAGTTATGCAAGGTACGCCAAATTATATTGTATATATATGAAGTATACTCGGGATATATTTAGCATTTTTAGTGTAGGTAGATCATTCTGGCTTGGTCATTTTAAAAGTAGCTCGCAAGTTGAAAAAGTGTGGGCACCCCTGGTCTAGTAATATCCTCTCCCCACAAACACATTTACCCTTAAAAAGTTAAATTTAGGGCATTTGGCAGACGCTTTTATCCAAAGCGACGTACATTTGTTGAAGGAGACAGCAATATATTACTGTGGTACATAGATATGAATAGAGCTTTTTTCGAGTATAAGTAGCTGGGCAGGCGTGCAATTCTGAGCATGCTGCCAACATGTAAGAACATACAACATACCAAGCAATGCTAAGTGCTATTAATAAATGTCAAGACGTACAAACACGCAGGTTAGTGCTAGGATTATCAGAGGAGGGGTGGTTATGCAGAGTCCATGTGAACTCTGAACAGGTGGGTCTTGAGTCTCTTGTGGAAACTGGCGAGCGACTCAGCCATCTTGATATGAGCCGGGAGCTCATTCCACCACTGCGGAGCCAGAACCGTGAAGAGTTGGGACTTGGAAGAGCGATGTTTGGCTGTTTTTAGTGAAGGCGGTACCAGTGTGGCGGAAGTTGTAGAGCGGATCGCTCTGGCTGGGGCGTAGGGTCTGATTAATGTTTGGAGGTAGGTAGGGGCGGTTCCGTTGACAGCCATGAAGGTCACACACACTGATGAAGAGGTGAATGGAGACTCCACTTGTGTGTGTGTGTTGTCACGTGTTGGAGGGAATGTCTCCAGAGGACTGAGCTCATGGTCCCTCAAACCACCAGTGAGGTGAGGAAAAGCCAACGTGAGGTACTGAAGAGAGACCTGCTGGGATCCAAGGGGTTGGAAGGACATTCCAGTTGTGCTGCTAGGAGAAGAGAACAGACAGCTGAGAAACATCTGTTGAGCTTGGAGGATTTACACTGAAGAACCGGCAAGAATCATCGGCTGAACACCGTGGTGCTTTTTATATATATATATATAGATAGATATATACAGTATATATAGATTAGGGATGCACCGATGCCTTTTTCAGACCGAGTACAAGTACAAGTACTTACATTTGGGTACTTGCCGATACCGAATACCGATACGAGTACTTAATAAAACCATTAGGCCTACAGTTCTAATGACTTTGAAAACATGTAATTTGTAGTTCTGATGGGGGGGGAGTGCTCTGTTAATTCGCGGTTCTGATGGGGGGGGTGCTTCGTTAAGTCGCGGTTGTGATGAGGGGGGTGCTCCGTTAATTGGCGGTTCTGATGGGGGGGGGGTGCTCCATTAATTTGCGGTTCTGATGGGGGGGGGGGGGGGGGGGGGTGCTCCGTTAATTGGTGGGAACATGTCCCCAGCGTCCCCACTAAATTCTACGCCCATGCTCGGTACCATGCGCAGTTGCTAGTAAACACACATAAACGACAACTCGGTCGCATCTCTTTATTTCTATATTCCTTGGCTAAGAATATTACAAGGTTAACGTTGCGTTGCCAAAGTGGTATCGGTGCGGTTGTATCGGAGTAGTTTAACGAGTACGAGTACGAGTACATGAGCACAGTATCGGACCGATAGCGAATACTGGTATCGGTATCGGTGCATCCCTAATATAGATATTGAGAATTACATAAAATTTACAACATAATACACTGTCACATGTACACAATAAACAGAAGGACTAGCGGACATTACAAATCATAAACATGAGTGCACATATTGTTAATACCTGAACATGTTCTGCTGCAGTGTTGTTCACACAACACAAGGAATCAGTATTTAGCTTAAAGTCATTTACAACATGAACATCATTAGCTTTTATCATTACATCTGCATAAAATCAGGTATCATGGTAGGCTTAGGAAAATACAAAAATGTGTGTGTGTGTGTGTGTGTGTGTGTGTGTGTGTGTGTGTTTGTGAGTGTGCGTGTGTGTATTGCTACAACTGACACAGAGTCACTGAGGAACCGTAAGTATATAATACAAACGCAGGGTTGAAGTCCTCCTGTAGTGTTGTGTCGTTCGCGAACGATTCGTTCAAAAGACCGAATCTTTTGGGTGAACGAACTGAACTGAATCACTGACTGAAAAGATCCGTTCATTTATCAGTTCAGTTGATCTCTCGGACGGATCTGAGCTGCAGGGAGGGGGAGGGGCTGCCGCGAGCGAACGTGATTCGTCCTGCGAACCAGTTCTGCTGAACGAATCATTCAATGATTCGTTCAGCAGAACTGGTTCGCATTGAATGATTCGTTCAGCACAGCAGAACTGGTTCGCATTGAATGATTCGTTCAGCACAGCAGAACTGGTTCGCAGGGGACGAATCAATCTGCATTGCGAATCACTGAGTGATTCAGTGATTCGCAATGCAGATTAAAATTTGCAGTACAAATTACAATCAATAAATAAATTGTTATCACATCAAGTATGCAGTAGTGTACAATAATTATGCAGTAACACAGTATATAAAATATAAGGAAATAAAAATGTGCTTCACGTTTACCATTAAAGCAATTAAAACATCATCCAATAATGTATATATTATTGTGAAATAGGCTATTCTGCATAATGAGTACTTTTACTTTTGATACTTTAATGATGTTTTTACTCGTGGTAGGACTCGATTAAAAAAATTCATCTTATTAATTAGAGGCTTTGTAATTAATGAATCAAAATCAATCGCATTTTAATCGCATAGGCATATCAATATTTGACACGAGAAGCAACATTTTTCAATTCAAATGGATTTTGGTATACGAGTGAATCAATGAATAGACATGTACCGATACATACGTTGAAGCAGCAAAATCCTGTTTATTTTAGCTACGCGGACCAACAGATCAGTGCAGCAATTTTAGGAATAATTTCAAACACAATGCACCTAACCTAATGTTACACTAACCCTCCCCACCCAAATATCCTTGGTCACAATAATAAACAGACCAACAGTTTAACATAAAGTGCCATTTGGTATTTTAGATGGACGAATTAGATGGACTGAGAATTAGTCCATCTAAAATACCCAGTGGTATTATCTAGTGGACCATACCGATGCACAACCCTGGTATCGGTATGATCGCTCATCGGTATGATCGGTATGCCTGGAATTCGTCCACTGAGAAACGTTCCGCGGTGTTTGGAGTGCAAAAATAAAGTGCGATCAAAATGCGTTAATGTTTTAATGCGTTCTTTTTTCTGTAATTAATTAATCGAAATTAACGCATTAAAGTCCCAGTCCTAGTTTTTACACTAATACTTTAGTTCTTGTAACATCTCAATGCAGGACAACAGTGCAGGTCTACAGTGTGTGAGTCGGACTACGCAGTATGCAGTCGGAGCTCCGCCCACTGAACATTCGGTGAACGAATCTTTTGAACAAATCTTTTTAATCAACTGATTCTAGCTATTCGAATCACTGAAATGAACTGTTTTGCCATCACTATCCTCCTGGGTGAATGTGGACTGGAGGGTGTGGATGTGTGTCAGGGTGTTTGAGGACCCTCCTACATGTGGGGACACTCTGTAGAAGGACAGAGTTCCAGCAGGCCGGTCCACATACACTCCTACTCTGTTACAGCAAGGGGGCAGGGGGGGAGACGTACTGTATGTCTATTTTACTATTGTTGCACCAGGCACAGTAACCATCATCAGTACAATGAAGACTCCAGGACTTGTTGTTCCTCCCAAGCAAGCTGTCATCACCCCATCCTCTCCTTGAGATTCCTTTGTATGTCACCCCTATGTGAACATATCCCTTCCACTCTACCACCCAGTAACAGCGGCCAGTCAGACTCTCTCTACACAACACCTGGCACCAGGGGTCAAACCTCTCTGGGTGATCAGGATACGAGTGCTGCTCTCTAACCCACGTCACCTTTCTGTTGTCCTCAGACAGAGAGAGTTGTCTGTTGGCTGTGTTTGGGTCCAGTGTGAGTTCACAGGCATCTGACAGGAGAACTAGACATGATTAGGCTGCTAAAGCACATGTACACTCATGAGGGAGTCGATCAATTAGGAGTCATTTAAATAATGTGGAGGTGATGTGTGCTAGTATGTCATGTTGACACAAATAAAATATGTTAATCTTTTACAGTTTAGCTTTCATTTGTTGCATTCAATATTTCAGATGAAAAAAGTCAGAATTGTGTTCTCGCTCTTGGCTGGCGCATTTCAGACTATTGAAACTGTTGTAATATTCATCTCTCTCTCTCTCTCTCTGTCTCTCTCTCTCTCTCTCTCTCTCTCTCTTCTACTGGGAATATTGTATTGTTAGTGGTGCGGTGCGGTCATCAAACTATAGCGCTCCCACGTCTAACCCAGGACTCCCCGCTGTCTCCCTGACCTCCTCCCTAAATAATGTACTGTCCATTGTACCGGCCTTGGCCACAAGGGGCTCTGTGTGATATCAATCTATATAGATGCGGAAATAATAATTTGACTTTTAACAAGGTGTAATTGTTTAACGTAGTTCTTATGCTACCATGGCTAGACATTTTTTTATTAGGTTATTCCAAAATAAATGATTTATTTGCGATTGTGAATTAGTACTTTTATGGATGCCAATATGTTCTGTCTCCTGATATTGAGCCTGGTGGTGTAAGTGTTGAGTAAAGCTGACCTGAGAGTTTCCAGTGTACAGTGTGGACTCCCCAGTCCAGCAGAGAGCAGCTTCACTCCTGAATCCTGTAGATCATTGGTACTCAGGTCCAGCTCTCTCAGACTAGAGGAGCTGGAGCTGAGAACTGAGGCCAGAGCTTCACAGCATCTCTCTGACAGATGACAGCCATTCAGCCTTCACACAAAATAAACAGGAACATGTTACGGACTGGGATTAAATAAACATAAGTCTTTTGCTTTTTCCATAATGCTTCCACCTAACTGTCTGACGACATGATGATGAGTAGAACAAGAATGTAATACAACATACACCTTATACCATCTACACTGGAAGAATATAACAAACACCTTATTGTCATTGCAACATACTGTATATAGAAATATGTTAAAGGTACTATGTGTAAGAATCAGAAGTGCATTCTGGCCTCTGTGAGTTGAGACAATAACAATCAGAAACATATGTTAGTTCTAATCATAATTAAACCTTGTACACATTTAAAAAAGTATATTGTAGGTTGTATGTATATGTATATTGTATGTATATATTTTTAATTATTCACGCTTACATGTCACTTTGTTCCTTTTTCCGGCCAAATCCAACCCGACTCAATTATAAGAGAAATCAGCCCAACAGCTGTTCTACGCAATAGAGAGAGTCCGGGGAAGCTCTCATGTTTTTAACTTCAACCATAACCTGCTCATTATGGGAATTTAAAGTGATTTGTGAATGTAAAATCCTACATGAAGTCCCTGAACGGATTCATGATTCTTACATACAGCACCTTTAAGATGTTCCTTTGAAAATTATACATTTTGTTTATTTATTTAGACCTGTGAACTTTTATGATGGCAAATGTGTTAACCTCATAACTACCAGTCCCGTATTCTGGGGACAGTGTGTGTGTGTGTGTGTGGGGGGGGGGGGGGGGGGGGGGCACTATATTCATATTTTTTGTGTTTATGTTTATATTTACAATGGAAGTTACAAGCATATGGATATATAAGAATATCCACTTGAACAACAAGGCGTAACATCTTCAATGTCACCACAGTCATGAATGATGTCATCACAGTTATGAGCTGATATATTTAAATGTCATTTAGGACAACATTCTCAAGCAAGAGGTTTTAAATCAAATGTCTCCTGATATTGAGCCTTGTGGTGTAAGTGTTTGCACATTGAGTAAATGTGTTGGAATTCTGTTAACTAATAAGAAACAACTCCGTCACCAGTGGATTTTAGACCAGTATAGTAGACAAACATGTATTAAGTATCGATACATAATCAGCACTGATGGGTTGTTCTCAGTCAGACACACTAACAGTGGGGTCTGAGAGCGAAGGAGCCAAAGAGACAAAGGAGTTCATAAGTTTTATAGTCATTTTCCCGCCCAGACATGGCAGGCTGCGATAGATACAAGAATAGATACAAGGCCAAAGGGAAAGCTCTCTCCCCCCTTCTCAGACGTTACATAAATCCGGTGTTCGAGGGGGCATAGAGACTTCAATGTTTCCTTCTATCAGACACGGCGCCATCACTTCATGGCGACATTCGAAATGTGTCCTTGAGAGGAGATGGTTTGTAGTGAAGAGAAAACATATATGCATGCATAATACGTGACTGAATGTAATTTTCCATTACATTTCCTCCCTTTTGATTAAAAAAACATTATTATCACTTTAACAACAAAATTACAAAGCATAAAAATTAATAGAGCACATTGGTTATATGAGGTTATACATATCTTTATTAGGGCTGTCAAAGTTAACGGCAAACATTTTTTTGACGCCATTAACGCAATTACGTAGTTTGACCTTTTGATTCATTCATCACCGAAGTACTTCAAGCAAGAGGACGTGTTATTGTTTAGGACATTGGTGGACATCACAGATGTTGCGCCAAGGATGCGCAATGACGCTACCGTGAGGCGCGCAATGGGCTCCGAGTCAGCGTCTCTGGGGGGGGGGGTGGTCCGTTAATTCGCGGTTCTGATGGGGGGGGGGATCCGTTAATTCACGGTTCTGATGGGGGGGGGGATCCGTTAATTCACGGTTCTGATGGGGCGGGGGGGGATCCGTTAATTTGCGGTTCTGATGGGGGGGGGAACCGTTAATTCACGGTTCTGATGGGGGGGGGGGATCCGTTAATTCACGGTTCTGATGGGGGGGGGGTCCGTTAATTCGCGGTTCTGATGTGGGGGGGGATCCGTTAATTTGCGGTTCTGATGGGGGGGCATCCATTAATTTGCGGTTCTGATGGGGGGGGGGGTCCGTTAATTTGGAGCACCCCCGAATTAACTAGATAAAACTATGAAAATGTTATTGCCCTGGCAGTGGCTACAAATATTTTTGGTTTTATATTGGATTTTTTTATTGTAACAAAAAATACATTTGGATGCTGCTTATATTTTCCATTCATATGGCTACAACACAATACACTGCTTTTCAAATCATTCAAATTTGAGCCAATAAAAAACTTGGGATTAATCACGATTAACTCCACAAAATCATGCGATTAATCGTGATGAATAATTTTCATCGTTTGACAGCCCTAATCTTTATACATCTTCAGCGAAATTTCAGGCATATTAGTTCATTTCAGATATACCTTCATAACTTGTTAATTGTTAAAGTTCTTTGCATATTGCGGAAAGCTGTGCTCATGGGCCTACAGCCCTTATCTAAATACAAGTGTTATTACCATTACTTCCCATTATATGGTCTCTAAACTAAGCGTGGTCTATGACTCATCTGGCTTACTCTTCATCATAGGAGGTATCCACTCGGGGTAGGGGAATGGTTCAGGTACAGGGACCAGAGGAAAACATTCACCTAGATCATTTTTAGTTGGGTGCACGAATGTTGTCGTTACAGACTTGTCTATGGCCTTGATTATCAGCGAACGTACACACGGGATGTAATGGGAAAAGTCCATATCAGGCCTTTCTTCCCTATTGGCATTATGTTCCAAGAGTGGATTGTCTTTACGACAGAAAATCCTGGCAAACTATATGGCAGGAGGGAGACCCCTTCCTCCACTAGTCATAAATGAAGGTGACTCCTTCCTGGACTGGTCATGCAGATAAGCAGCTGGGGAGGAGGTTAAGTGAACCATGTAATGTTTATACAGGGGAGAGAGATTCCTTGGGCAGGAAACACCATCCCATGTGAACTGGGTATTCGGAGGGCAAGGAAAGGGGGTTTATTGCTGTCCCCAGAGCCCCCTGGGTTGTAAAGTGTACTTAAAAGGGACATGTGAATATCTGTTTGGTACTCACTCTGCTAGAGAGGAGTCTGGTGGATGCATCCATTAAATACTCTTAATTCCTACAAGTATTTTGTGTGTTTAGACTCATTCGCCTCGGACGCAGTTATTTTATCAGAGAATTGCCACGACAGGGACCACACAGCATCCGCACAGGCCGAAAACAGCGATTACCACTAACAAACTGGTGAACAGTGAGATAATCAGCCCTTTCCATTTTCCGAAAAGTCTGTCCATCCAACTCCACATATTGTTAATTAAAAGTTTTTATCTTCTGGGCCTCCCCCCATGTAAATGGGACCACGAACACCAGTGTGATTATGAATAACACACACATGGTGCCATGCAGCCCACAGAGGCCTGGCTGGTGGAACGGATGCCACGGGCGTCTTCTTCTTTCATCCATCGTGGTGGGCAGGCGTTCACGCAGATCTTCTTTGCAGGTGTGTTCTTTGGCCGTGTGTATATGTTTTATGGTCTGATGATGTTGTCGTATGAGGTGTGGCCCACAGCTGTGTGGTCGCATCAGGAATCACCCTCTCTCCGACCTTGATAGTGGATTGTGTTGGTAGCAGAATCTGGTACGGGCCGGTCCACCTGGGTTGTTTCCACAACGGAGGTCTTTGATGACCACCCAGTGTCCTGGTCATAGATCGTGCAGGGGACCAGAGGCTGGCACCAGGAGTGCGTCTTTCACCTGTTGGTGCTGTCCGAATTCCTCTCCCTATGTTGTCAGTGGCACAGCTCATACATGATTCACAACATTTTGAGTTTATTTAGAACCCCTTTGTAAACCACTGATGATTGATAGATGCTAGCATTCCCCCTTTTGACACATGGTCCAACCCATGTGTCAATTTAGCATAATGATGGAACAACCACTTCTGGAGGCACAGCTTATCATCACCCTTTTGATACAACCACACTTTCTCCACTGATCAACTTCACCGAGTAGGGTCCTGGCATGTAGTTCCTGTAATGGGGCTGTCGGGGAAGGAGGTGGTGAGGAGTCATGTAAGAGGAATGGTTAACAGGGTTATGTGCAGCCGCCTTGGTGGCCTCATCGTCATTGGATGTATGAGCTTCACATTTACATGTAGACAATTGTTTTGGGAGCAACACAGTGTCCATGAACAGTTCTATTTCCACATTCTCGAGTGGTATCTCCTTTAGGTCAACTCTGGGGGAACAACAGCGTTAACAACAGCCACAGTTATGTTCATCTCTGTCTCCTGGAATCGGTAAAAGGGTGGCTGGGTTAAGGACGTTGCAGCGTTTCACAGTTATGTTCGGCATGTCAAGCAAGCAGGTGTTATAGTGTAACCATCTCACTGCAGAGAGGTGACATGTCTTTTGTTCAAGCAGTAGCATAGACATGCGGAACCAGCAAGGTTTTCTTTAAGTCTACTCCTTGGGTAAATGGTCTGGTCGGATCTGGGAGGCCTAATGTGGGGGTGGTGAGCAGTGCTATTTTTAGCCCCTGGATTGCTTCTGCTGCAGCAGGGGTCCATGTGATCTTGCTTCCTGGGAGGATACCTGGCCCGTGAGCGATTGCGCTCAGGGCCCCTCTAGACATGCGTAGACTGGGATAAATATCCTACAGGAGTAAGTCATCCCCAGGAATGATTTCACCTGTTTTGCTGTCTGGGGCTTTGGTATATTTCTAATTGCCTGTACTCTTTTTTTCTGTCAGGGCTTTCCCTTTCTACCGGTTCATCCGGTCTGCGTATCTTCTTTACCGGGAATATAGGTGTTCTAACCGGGGAGTTTTCACGTGGGATTATTACTCCTGCCTTGAGTAGGGAATTGAATACCGGTGTGATTCCATCTACTGCTTCTTTCTTTAGGGGATATTGATGCTTGCCTTGATGGCCTATAACTAGATTTGGGGGTGATCACCACTGGTTGCATGCTGGTTATTAGGCCTACATTGGTTAGCCCAGAGGCCTTCTGGGACTTCAGCCAATTCGGGAATATCTTGTACATTAATCTTTGCCAGACACGTTTTATCTAGGCGCTTATCTGCTGCTAGGGTTACTGAGCGATTGGCTTGTACTGTCGCACTATAGGTTAGTCTGTAGGTCACATCTCCGGTCGGTCCTGTCAGTCGGTGGACCTGGGGGTCGTCAGTCGGTTCCCACCCTTGCTTTCCCAGGTGAGATCGCACCCATGGTCCTATGTCACGCCATATATCCTGTCTACTCTTGGCCAAGAACACATGAGGTGTCGAGCCTGGGATGTCGAAAGGGAAGTCTGCTTCGGGTTTCAGGAAGAATTTTCTTTCATGCACGTTCTCTCATGTTTCTGGCTGGACGCACACCACTGCTGCGCATCTGTTCCTGTTCCAAAACACATACTTTATCGTCACATACTTGCTTTCCCTAAACCATCTTTCTTCGTACTCAATATCTGGCCCTCAGTGTATGTGTGTGGTACAGTGTAGGTTCTCAACCTTCATGTAACGTGTGTCATCCGGGCACGTTCTCGCCTTTGCGATGTTTAATAATTCCTGATTGATAGAGGGCACCGCTGTTGGGATCAAGTCCCACTGATATATGTACAAGGGAGTGTTTGGGCTACATTTTATCAAGGCAAAATTAAGGTTGGAGTGTCGCCTGACCTGTATTCCTTCCAGCGTAGAGATCAGACAGATATCCATTTTACACATTAGATCTCTTCCTAACAGGTTGACGGGGCAATAGGGTGAATACAGGAATGAATGTCTCACTACTCTGTTTTCCTCATCTCTACACGGTAGGGGCACCGTATCATTTTCCCTAACCGTGATTCCTGCAGCTGTTAGGGAGCGAACCCATCTAAGTTTTGGCTCTACAAGGGCTTTTGTTGTTATCACAAATTCGGTCGCTCCCGAGTCTACTAAGAATTGTAATTGTTCTCCCCCTATTTCCAACTTTATCAGGGGTAATTTCTTCCACACTTCGGTCTAAAATTTTGCATACGTGCCTTGGGGTGGTGTCTCTAGGTGTGTGATGGCTTCCTGTATCAATGCATGCACATTGGGTGTGTGTGGTGCGATACTTTCCCTGCTGCTGTCGGTGTCCTCCAGTGCCTGCAGGCTGTCACCTTCCCTGGCCTGCGTCACCCCCGCTTAGTCAGTCCACCTGGTTTTATTCTTGCGGACGACGACGTTGACTTCTGTCACGTTTGCGTCTTTCAGGGCATTCTTGAGCCCAGTGTCCAGTCTTCCCATAAATAAAGCATTCATCTGGACCGACTTGTCGGTTTCTTGCCTTGGAATTTTTGTTTCTTTGTCTCTGGTCGATGTCGTCGACCTCGACATTGGTTGCCTCTTTCTGGGCAGTTTTGAGCCCATTGTCCTTTCTTTGTCCTTGGCACCGCCTTCTGCTACCTCTGCTGTCTCTGAATTTTCCTCTGCCTCTTCCTACCTCCTGGAACAACGTCAGCATGGCCTCGATGCCACTGTGGTGGGTGTGGACTTCGGTGAGACGAACCAGGTAGTCATGACAGTTCTCGGTCTTCTCCTTCTCTGCAATCTTGGCCATGTCCATACGTACTGGAAATTGTTCTTGGACGCGATTCACTATCGCGGTGATGGCGTTTCCGTAGCCATCATTCGCATGGTTGCCGTAGTAGGTATGTACCAGGCGCAGGGCTGCGGCAGGCCATACTCCGGATATCTTATTCCACCCGGTGCCCATGTGGGACATCAGCAGGTGACGCAGTTCATCTGTGGTTTCAAGTTTCAAATATTTGTATTGTCACTTCACAGTTTACACGTGAGTATAAGCAGTGAGTGAAAATCTTGTGTGTGGTGGGGCAGAACTCTCTGCAGAATACTTGGAGTTCTCTGCCGAAGACGGTTCCCCACGCCTCGTTCACCTTAGGGAGGTGCGTCATGTCTTCTTTCATGTTGGCTGCTGTCCACGGTCGGTAGACAAGCTGTGTTTCGCTGTTGCCAGACGATACTTCTATCATGGGCATGGTGGTGATTATGTCATCGCCGTCGGTCTCATTGGTATAGGTGACGCCGCTTCTGGTGTGTTTGGGGGAGCACAGTGACCCCTGATCCATGGTTGCGAATGGATTGTCCTTGGAGAATGTCTGTGCAGCACCAGCCTGTACACATGAGTATGCTGGTGGTGGTCGGGGCTGAACGCTTTCTTGGAGGGATAGGTAGAGGGGTTCAGGAGGCATGATGGCTCAGTCGACTCTGTGTTGACCTGGCTGGGCTGGTGCTGAGGCAGCGGGCTGGGGCTGGACTGGTCGTTGAGGGGCGGGGGGAGCGCAGTCCAGGTCCGGATTGACCTTAGTGCAAGATGGAACACCGGCAGGATTAGTTGTTCTCTGCCTACTCTGGCGTCTGTCCCTCAACTCTGCTTCCTTGCGCCACATAATAAATGCTGGCCAATCTGTCTTAAATTCATTTTTATCCTTTTTCTTATTCGATCTACGCAAATCCTCATCTTCTTTTGCATGCAGTCTGGCTTCTAGCTGGTCTAGCTGTCTTAGACTAAAACTCCCTTTCTATGCTTTCTATGCTATGTTATGCGCAGTTTCGAGTGGTCATCTATTGTGGCTGGAGTTCAGGTTCAGGTTCAGGTTCTGGATTGTCTGTAGCAAAGCAGCGAGCTCGGGAATCAATGTGACACAAGGCAGTATCACCAGGAATGATTCAAAGTTTATTTAGATACACAGAGCCTCTATACAGTTTGCATGGGAAAACAAGAGGAACATTTACATATAGACACAACAAATCATCAAGGGAAGCAGACATGGAAACGCCTCTAAGACAGCCATTCAGGGAGCAGGGACAACAAGGCCGTCCATGGAGACCCTTCCGTCCCCACTCCCCAGACAGCCAACCCGGAGACGCCAGGACCCCAGGCCCCACGTGGATATGTAACAGACAGACAGACAGTTAACTTGAAGCAGGGATATCACGGCCTCACGTGACCCACACAGAGATGTGGGTCTCCATGCCCCAGACCAGGAAGCAGGGACAGCAAGGTCTCCGGTTGAGACCTTCCGCGGGACAGCCAGTCCAGATAGAAGAGGCAACATGTTCCCACAACAACAGCTGCGAGTGCGTCTCAGAGGCCTCCCGGGGCAAACAGATAAGAGTGAAGCTGACTAGTCACGTAGGACACACAGCTAACTAGTCACGTAGGCCAAACAGCTAACTAGTCACGTAGGCCAAACAGCAGAGTGGAAAGTTACTGGCCCACACGATTAATACATCCACAACTCCCAACAATCAGGAAATCCAAAATCCTTCATCCAGACCTACTGGATAACCCTACTTGTGCTAAAGACCTTATACCGTGTTTGTCATACATTGCTTGCATGTTTGGTGGCAAGTCAAATCAGCAGACTTCGACTCCGGGGTTCCCATCTTCCTATTTCTTTTCTTCTCTCAATCGTCACGCCTAAGTTTCACTATGTAATCTCGCTAATTCATAAAACAAAATGTGATAAGAATAAAATAAACTAAACAAAACAAAACCAAAAAAAATGTAAAACCCCACAAAAATAAAAAGGTATAAGATATTATTATAATATGTGTAGATGTTTACTTATGTGGTCTTTTGTCCCTGAAGTCGTGTTTTTGGTTTAATAATCATTTCTGAAATTCTGAGACCATCACATAGGCCGACTCTCCGCAGAGCACAGTAGTACTCTCGGTTAAAAAAATATTCGTCAATATTAGTCCAGGTTTCTACTAACCGTTGGTTAAAAGTCGTATGCTGTGATAAAATAGAGCACACTCTCATGTCACGTCTTGTGTTCTTCCCAACACTCAGTAACACTACGTGTCTCGGCTTTCAGAAATGTTAGTAATTCAATTCAAGATCTTCACCAGTTCTCTCGGATCCTCGCCGTCATCCCGGGGGTCCTCAGGACACGGAGGTTCCTCCTCTCCACTCGATTGGCGAGAAGGTGTTGAGGCCCGAAGGGATGATCAGTGAACCAAATGGTGTCCTGAGGCCCGCACGGTCCGACGAGAGGATCCCACTTCTGACACCAAGTTTGTGGTGGAAAATCTGTTAACTAATAAGAAACAACTCTGTCACCAGTGGATTTTAGACCAGTATAGTAGACAAACATTTGTTAAGTATCGATACATATAATCAGCGCTGATGGGTCGTTCATACGTTTTATAGTCATTTTCCTGCCCAGACATGGCAGGCTGCGATAGATAATTTACAAGGCCAAAGGGAAAGCTCTCTCCCCCCTTCTCAGACGTTACATAAATCCGGTGTTCGAGGGGGCATAGAGACTTCAATGTTTCCTTCTATCAGACACGGCGCCATCACTTCATGGCGACATTCGAAATGTGTCCTTGAGAGGAGATGGTTTGTAGTGAAGAGAAAACATATATGCATGCATAATACGTGACTGAATGTAATTTTCCATTACATTTCCTCCCTTTTGATTAAAAAAACATTATTATCACTTTAACAACAAAATTACAAAGCATAAAAATTAATAGAGCACATTGGTTATATGAGGTTATACATATCTTTATTAGGGCTGTCAAAGTTAACGGCAAACATTTTTTTGACGCCATTAACGCAATTACGTAGTTTGACCTTTTGATTCATTCATCACCGAAGTACTTCAAGCAAGAGGACGTGTTATTGTTTAGGACATTGGTGGACATCACAGATGTTGTGCCAAGGATGCGCAATGACGCTACCGTGAGGCGCGCAATGGGCTCCGAGTCAGCGCCATCACTTCATGGCGAGACATTCGGAATGTGTCCTTGAGAGGAGATGGTTTGTAGTGAAGAGAAAACATATATGCATGCATAATACGTGACTGAATGTAATTTTCCATTACATTAAAGCTGAGAATTTCCAGTGTACAGTGTGGACTCCCCAGTCCAGTAGAGAGCAGCTTCACTCCTGAATCCTGGAGATCATTGGTACTTAGGTCCAGCTCTCTCAGACTAGAGGAGTTGGAGCTGAGAACTGAGGCCAGAGCTCCACAGCATCTCTCTGACAGATTACAGCCATTCAGCCTTCACATAAAATAAACAGGAACACGTGAGGAACTGTAACTATATGTTTTATTAGTCTAGATAATGTTAATATATGAGGTCAATAAACTATAATTGATGTAGAGCTCTGTGTAGAAGTCATTCAGAGGTATTGGCTGTCCTGCTTTAGCGATTTCCTCAAACACACACCTGAACTTCTGCATCAGATGAAACTTGAGTTCATGTTGGCACTCAACAGCAACAGTTTCTACATGAGAAAACAATGGAAGACATAATTATACATGATATTTCCACAGCAATGTGATTGACAATATAACCTCCAAGCAGAAAGATATCTACAGATGGAAAAGTTAGAAATGTAGAAATATACCATGATATAATTTATTCTGAATAAACGAACAAGAGACT
Source organism: Coryphaenoides rupestris (assembly GCA_002895965.2). NCBI lineage: Eukaryota > Metazoa > Chordata > Actinopteri > Gadiformes > Macrouridae > Coryphaenoides > Coryphaenoides rupestris. Next base: position 145,729 of record PIJE02001074.1, on the reverse strand, counting down.
TACTGCTCACCAAAATAAGAGTAAAGAGCCTCTTCTCCATTTACAAAATAAGAGTCTCTTACCACACCACAGTGCATTGGCCAGGTCCTCCTGGTTCATCTCCATCAAGCAGAGCATTGTGATGTCTACCACTCCCTCTATTGCGCATCTCCTCTGCTTCTCTTTCTTACCATCCACCTCCTCCTCCTCCTCCTCCCTCTGACTCTCTGAGCATTGTGGGTAATGTAGGAAGAGACGCCCCCACAGCTTCTTCAGCTCCTTGTCTAGAAAAGCGTGTGCTTCCTCCTCAGCCCTCTGGAACAGAACAAACATCAAGGAGAACTTTAATGTCACGATCACTTCACCGACCACGGCTCTGGACACGTGAGAAGCACTGATACACACCTGACGCTTGTTCCACCCAGTATATATCAACCTCAGTATATATTCCCGGTGCTGTGCCACCAACAATCAGATAAGTATTCTGTTTGCTACGTTCACTTGATTCTGTCCATATTACAATAAACTTGACATTGTCATATTTTACTCTGCCTCAGTGTACATTTGAGTACTTTCCGTTTTTGTTGCTGGACATTTACTCTGAACTCACTGAGGACATCAGAAGAGTCTGTCCTAGACTCACGTCCTGCTGGTCCACAGAGGGACGCCTGGAGACCAGTAGCACCACAAGAGATGCTAGTTAATGTTCATGCAGAGATAATGTCAAATGTCTTGTTGGACATTTACACACCTTGATCAGATCTGCTTGATGCTGCTGTACAGACTGAGCACTGGTAGTATTTGACCTATCCTGGTGTTGTCTGTGGAGAACACACAAACATACATACACACACAAACACATGTTGAGAGTCAGGGCTCCCTCTAGAGGGAGATGGCGGTGTGTACTGCCTGAAACAATAGGTGGAACAGGTAGAAACCAGACATTGAAGTACATCCCCTGAAACTACGGTACATCTGGGTTTTTGCTTATATTCACTTATAGCACGCACAGACAGACAGACAGACAGACAGAGAGGCAGGCAGAACCAACAACCAGCTTGTCTGTTTTAATTGTCTGTTGAAACTTTGAAACTCCTACCTCTCCCCTCTGGAGGAGCGGCCATCTTTAAATTGAGGAGGATGACCCACACCCACTCTTCATGGAGACCCAGCTGGGTCCAGGGGGGTCTGCTCTCTCCCTCTGGACTCTTATAGAAAAACAAGAACCAGGATTTATGGATGTATGATAGATGCTGTATTTTTATAATCTCTGATAAATCCTCACCTTTCCTCAGTAGACGGAGTTCCATCCTTAATTGTAACAGTCACTCTTCATGGAGACTCAGCTGGGTTCAGGGGGGTCTGCTCTCTCCTGCTGCTCTGGGCTTCAACACAACACACACAGAGCTTTTACTCAGACTAATGAAGGTGTCATGACGTCGCACTGCTGAGCTCCGAGAAGGAAAACAGTCACAGACAGTGAGAGATCCTCTTCTTACCTCTCAGCCTTGCTCTGGCAGCCATGTTCCCCAGACAGAGGGGCTTTAGAAGTAGGAGCCCCCTCCTCTGTGGGGGGGGGGGGGGGGGGGGGGTGATTGTATGCAGAGTCCAGGTGAACTCTGAACAGGTGGGTCTTGTAGTGGCAGCTCTGCTGACAGCCAAGTTGTCACAGTCAGTCTCTGTTCCCCCCAAGCAAATTATGATGTGTTTTTTGCATCACCTGCTGGACATTATTTACTCCCTGTCTTTGTTTTCTGTCTCTGCCCCTCATCTATAATTGTCAGCCATTTTGTAATTGTCTGCCATTTTGTGTTTCCCTGCCCTTAATTGTTCACACCCGTTTTCATTTCCCCCTGATTTGTTTTCTCCTTACTTATACCTGCCCCAATCCTGTGTTCTTTGTGGGATCATTGTGCTTAATCTCGTGTGTGAGTACCTATCCGTGTGTGAGTACCTGTCCCTGTTTGCCTGCACCAGTTTATTTTTTAATTAAATACGTTGTTATTCCTGCTCCTGCGTTTGGGTCCTCCCTACCACACCACCTCGCATGACAGAAGGCTCTGACCAAAAATGGACCTAGCAGAGCAGTGCTGTTTAGCGATGAAAGGCTTTTCTTTCTTTGGTGAGAAGCCTCAGCAGCCGGCGAGCTACCAGCCCTACCAGCCGCCGAGCTACCAGCCCTACCAGCCCCAGCAGCTGGCAAGCTACAAGCCCTACCAGCCCCAGCAGCCGGCGAGCTACCAGTAGCCAGTGAGCTACCAGCCCCAGCCTCCTTTCCCCCCTGCTGAACCGCAACCGTCCCCGATCCCTGCCCCAGTTGGGCCGCAGCAGCCTTCAGTCCCCGCTGCTGGGTTGCAGCCGTCTCAGGCTCCTGTTCCGCACCTCGAACTAATCATGGGCAGCCTGCAGCAGCTGGGGGCCATGTTTACCGCTGAAGCGAGGCGTTCAGCGGCGATCCAGAAGCAGCTGTTGAGTCGCAGGGCAGTGAAGCTTCCTGACCCCGCTGCTGGTTCGCAACTGGCTCCGCCCCCAGAGTCTCCAGCCTCTCCAGTGGCTTTTCCCCCAGAGTCTCCAGCTTCCCGCGCAAAAGGGGAGTTACATGGGAACATTTTGGTAAGTTGAACACCAGGCGCGCTGCTGCGTTCTGAATGTGTTGTAAGGGTTTGATTGCAGAAGCAGGGAGTCCAAAATCTGTGCTGCTTCATGTTTGAGAACAATACAAAAAACAATACAATAGGTTAGTTTAAGAAAAATATCTCTGCCAACACTGCTACAACAATACTACTACAATAACTACTACAAGATTAGCTTTTAAGAAAGTATCAACACTACCACAACAATAGCAAAAAACAAAACTGCCATAGGTTAGTTTGAAGACTAACCTATGGCAAAGAACAGACTTTTGTACTTGGGGAGAACATTCTTGCTCACAGAGCGCTTCTGACAGTCTGACGCATGATGCGTTCTTTGGGAGGCATTTCTCAATACCAAGAATGCAAAAAACAGACGTTGGCACGAGGACACAGGTGACGTTGGAGCGGAGAACAAAACACTCCCACACAAACCCCTCATACGGGAGCAGCGGCACCGGCAGGGAAGATGAGGAAATAGTCGTGATAATCAGGTATCAGGCAGATGGATGGTTGGGGACAGGTAGGATTGGGAGACCAGGAAGCGAGGTTGAAGCAGAGAATCGCCAAAAAGCCACAGGTACGGGCAGACAGGAATCGAGGTCGGGGACAGAAGGCTTTGGCGTACTCCGGGGGTCAGACGAAGGAGGTAGGTCGGGGACAGGCTGGATAGGCAACATGTAATCAATCTGGAATTGCTGGAGAGTCTGGCATTCATGAGTGAAGATACAATATGGCAGTGTGTGGAAAGGCGGAATTTATATAGGGAGGGTAATTGACAGGGAAACGGGTGGAGGAGATGAAGCTGATGAGATGGCTGATTGAATGTGAGGTGGAAACTCACGGAATGTGGATCATGACAGTCCTGAAGTATGGATCACTGTCACATTATTTATTACATTATAAATATATACATTTATGTCACAGGAGTTAATGGGGGCCGGGCCATGTGTGTGTGTGTGTGTGTGTATGTGTGTGTTTGTGCAAGACTTCTCTACAGGTGCGTCCAATATCGCTGACAAATCAACAACTGACGATTGGTGGACTCGATTAAGAGGCCGCCGGTTTCCTGTTCTGGGGCATTTCTTTATAGTGGCAGGCACCTGAACGAGAGTGTCTTCTAAAAGTTAATAATAATAATAAAGAAGAAGAAATGGGATAAGAATAAAGACAGGAGCGTTTTGGAAAATTATTTTGTAATAACTGCAATAACTGAATAGGCATGCTTCCCTGCTGCTGGTGCTAAAATGCTAAAACGCACCTTCACTGTCTGTGCCTTCTGCACATCTCGCACATGCATCCTCCAGCAGGTGATGAATCGCAACACAAGTCTTGTGTCAAGTCAAGTGTAACAGAGAGGAAAATCACATCCCTTATTTTCCTATTATATTTATTTTCATCAACATATTTTATTTCCAAAGTAAGTTGTTCTTCATTTATGTATTTTATTTTACCAAAATCCCTCATTTAGTTTTTTATTAGAAATGAGTGATATTATTTTGATTTCCAGCGCCATCTGGTGATGTTGCAGTGTATGCCCACACTTCGTCAGTTCACATCTGATGAGAGGTGAGTTAGTTTAAGTGTATTGTTTTACAGTAAAGATGTATTGGATGTATTACTACAGTTTTTGAGTTTATGTTTCAATAGTTTTTATACAGTGCTGCTTGAAAGTATGTGAACCCCTTGAGCAGTTTAGAGTTTTCTGTTGTTTTACCATGATTTTCTTATTCTATCATCACCAGTTTTCTTTATGTTACATGTCAGGTTTATGTTTATCAATTGCATGTACTTTTTTAGAGGGAATTGTGTGAGTAGCCAAATAACTACATGAAACATGGAATTAGTGTATGTGCTAAAGTAAGTGAACCCCAGTTGCATTAGTAAAATCAAGTAGGTAATAGATTCAGGTGAAACACATTTGGGTGCTTAATTAATCAATTAAGCAGACCAATCAAATGAGACATCCTTAGGAAAAGGGTTGGGCAACTCAGATTAACAGAGAGAGGAAACCAACCAAACCACTGTAGTGCCAAGTTGTACCTACACAGATCAACAATGCCGAGAGGAAAGGAGATATCCGAGGACATCAGGAAGAAGGTACTGACAGCCTGGGGAAAGCTATAAGACCATCTCCAAAATATTCCAGCTCCATCCATCCACTGTAAGACAAATCATTTACAAATGGAGGGCATTGTTGACTGCATCCAAGAAAAGAACCTCCTCCCAACAGTGAAGCATGGTGGTGGAAATGTGAAGGTCTTCGGCAGCTTTTCTGCCTCCGGACCTGGACGACTCCATATTATCCAGGGAAACATAAATTCTCATGCCTATCAACAAATTCTTGATCAGAATCTCCTGCCATCAGTCAGGGAGTTGAAGCTGGGCCGAAAATGGGTTCTGCAACAACGACCCAAAGCATACCAGCAATAGTACCAAGGAATGGCTTAAAAGAAAGAGGATTCGTACTCTGTATTGGCCTAGTCAAAGTCCAGACCTTGATCCTATAGAAATGTTGTGGCTAGACCTGAAGTGGTGAAGTGGACAGTACATGCAAGATGTCCCTTCAACCGCTCTCAACTGGCTGAGTTCTGCAAGGAGGAGTGGGTGAAAATCCCCAATAGCAGATGCGAGAGACTGGTCAGTGGTGATTAGAACGACAGTCGCTCGCCGCCTACCGGAGTTTTTCAAGTCTTTCGACTCGGACGTCCCGCCCGAAGTCGCGGCTGGATTATCTCCGTCCATTTTAGGCGCGAACATCGCCATTAATCCACGGTTTCTGGTTGGGATAAATCCGAACCGACTTAGTAGGAACAACGTCATCTATGCATTTCTTGATGAACCCGGTGACTGAGGACGCGTACTCACTGATGTTATTGTCCGACGCAACCCGGAACATACACCAATCCGCGTCACCAAAGCAATCCTGCAGCATAGACTCCGATTGGTCCGACCAGCATTGGACCTCCTTCACAGCGATTGGTTGCTGCTTCAGTCTCTGCCTGTAGGCGGGGAGTAGTTGGATCGAGCGGTGATCTGATTTGCCGAACGGTGGGCGGAGGAGGGACTTGTAGCCGTCCCGGAAGGGGGTGTAGCAGTGATCCAGGATTCGTTCGCCCCGTGTGTTGCTTGTGATGTGTTGGTAGAACTTCGGGAGAACTTTCTTCAGGTTCGCCTTATTGAAGTCCCCCGCCACAATGAAAGCAGCCTCCGGGTGAGCCGACTCCTGTTCGCTGATAGCCCCATAAAGCTCCTTCAGCGCTATGTCCGTGTTGGCTTGAGGGGGAATGTACACAGCAGTCACGGTTACTGCTGTAAACTCCCGCGGTAGCCAGAATGGTCGGCACATAAGCATCAGGTACTCCAGGTCCGGGGAACAGAAAGACTTGAGGGTCTGCACATGACTCTGGTTGCACCAAGATCTGTTTATCATGAGACAGACCCCCCCTCCACGATCTTTACCGGAGAGAGCCTTTGTTCTGTCCGCGCGGTGGACGGAAAATCCTGTCGGCTCGATGGCTGAGTCGGCAACCCCCTCCGACATCCATGTCTCCGTCAGGCAGATGATGCAGTTCTCCTTTGTTTCCCGGTGGAATTGGATACGAGCCTGTAGCTCGCATAACTTATTGTCCAGAGACTGTACATTAGCCAGCAGAATGGTGGGTAGTGGAGGACGATTGGCACGACGTCTCAGCCTGACCAGCACGCCGGCTCGCTTCCCTCTCCGTCGGCGACGCCTGCGGCTGATCGCGCCTAAAATGGACGGAGATAATCCAGCCGCGACTCCGGGCGGGACGTCCGAGTCGAAAGACTTGAAAAACTCCGGTAGGCGGTGAGCGACTGTCGTTCTAATCTCCAGAAGTGTACAACTGTCGTAAGTGAACTTGCTGCTAACTTCTTGTGCAAAGATAGTCACAATTAAAAGAATAAATAACAAAAAACCTCGTCGGCATACGAGAGCTCGCAACACAGCAGCCATCACGTTAGCTGTGACGGCGCCATCTATAGACAGAGCGCCGAATTCAAAATAGTCGACTGGTTACAGAAGACGTTTGGTTGAAGTAATGGCTGCAAAAAGGAGGTTGCCACAAGCTACTAACTACACTGAACCAAAATATAAACGCAATTAGCTCCAATTTTTCATAGAGTTGAA
>PIJE02001074.1:112500-137762 GCA_002895965.2 Coryphaenoides rupestris | reverse complement strand
CAAAGATCTAAGACTTTTTCTATGTACACAAAAGGCCTATTTTTCAAACTGTTTTTGAACATTGACTTCTCCTTTGCCGAGATAATCCATGCCACCTTGGACAGGTGTGGCATATCAAGGATGCTGATTAGACTAGCAAATGATTTATTGGCACAGGTTGTGCCTTAGGCTGGTCACAATAATAGGCCTACTCTAAAAATGTTGCACTTTTACACACAGCGACCATTGCCACAGATATCGCAAGTTTGAGGGAGCGTGTCAATTGGCATGCTGACTGCAGGAATGTCCACCAGAGCTGTTGCCCGTGAATTGAATGTTCATTTCTCTACCATAAGCCATCTTCAAATTCGTTTCATTTGGCAGTACATCCAACCGGCCTCACAACCGCAGACCACGTGTCACCACGCCAGCCCAGGACCTCCACATCCGGCATCTTCACCTGCAAGATCGTCTGAGACCAGCCACCCGGACAGCTCATGCAACAATTGGTTTGCATAACCAAAGAATTTCTGCACAAACTGTCAGAAACCGTCTCAGGGAAGCTCATCTGCATGCTCGTCGTCCTCACCGGGGTCTTGACCTGACTGCAGTTCGTCGTCGTAACCGACTTGAGTGGGCAAATGCTCACCTTCGATGGCGTCTGGCACCTTGGAGAAGTGTTCTCTTCACGGATGAATCCCGGTTTTCACTGTCCCGGGCAGATGGCAGACTGTATGGCGTCATGTGGGTGAGCGGTTTGCTGATGTCAACGTTGTGACCAGAGTGGCCCATGGTGGCGGTGGGGTTATGGTATGGGGCAGGCATATGCTACGGACAACGAACACAGGTGCATTTTATTAATGGCATTGTGAATGCACAGAGATACCGTGACGAGATCCTGAGGCCCATTGTTGTGCCATTCGTCCACCACCATCACCTCATGTTGTAGCATGATAATGCACGGCCCCATGTTGCAAGGATCTGTACACAATTCCTGGAAGCTGAAAACATCCCAGTTCTTGCATGGCCTCCATACTCCCCAGACATGTCACCCATTGAGCATGTTTGGGATGCTCTGGATCGGCGTATACGACAGCGTGTTCCAGTTCCTGCCAATATCCAGCAACTTCGCACAGCCATTGAAGAGGAGTGGACCGACATTCCACAATCAACAACCTGATCAACTCCATGTGAAGGAGATGTGTTGCACTGCGTGAGGCAAATGGTGGTCACACCAGATACTGACTGGTTTTCTGACCCCCCCCCTCCATATCTGTGAAATCCATACTTCAGTGCCTATAAATGTCTCTTTTCAAGATAAAAGTGCACATTTTAGAGTGGCCTTTTATTGTGGCCAGCCTAAGGCACACCTGTGCAATAATCATGCTGTCTAATCAGCATCTTGATATGCCACGCCTGTCAGGTGGATGGATTATCTCGGCAAAGGACAAGTGCTCACTAACACAGATTTAAACAAGTTTGTGAACAAAATTTGAGAGAAATAGACTTTTTGTGTACATTTTGTGTACCCCATGTCAAATTTTCTGTTTTTGTGAGATAAACCACTTTTGTTGAATAAATACAGTAGGTTGAGTACTGTGTGTGCCAGGCATGATGAGGACATTTAGCTTTTCTGTCAAACCAATTTACAGAAATAAAAGATTTTTGCCTGAAGTCATGGTATGCTGTGATCACTCATGCACCAGAACACAACATTGTGGCTGGTTTGGACCGGCTACAGAAACACTTAGAAGCCACGCTAGGCTGCTTTTTGTTGATTTTTCATCAGCATTTAATACTATCCAGCCACACATGTTAGTTGAGAAAATAAAAAGCAATTTTAGCCTCTATTCAAGTGTAGTAGGTTGGGTTCTTTATTTCTTCACAAATAGATCTGAGAGGGTAAGGGTGAATGGTGAACTGTCTCGGGAGTTAACATCGTCCACTGGCTCACCCCAGTGTTGCATTCTGTCCCCTCTCTTGTATATTCTATACACATAAATAAATGCCATTATGAAAACAGGCACATTATCGAGTTTGCAGATGCCTGTAATTGTCTGACTGTACATTTCAGTGGTCTTAGTAACATTTACAACAAGCAGGTGCTTAACAAAGGAATGGCCATCCATTTGGAAGGTGCAGTGCACAAGCTGCTACCATCCGGCCGACGCTTAAGCGCCCCTATTGCCTCGAAAAACAGGTACAAAAACTCATTCATCTCTGTTTCCATTCAAGTCATGAATGCTGATCGTAGGAGGAGGGAACTATGACCCAAGTTCATTACCTCCCTGAGGTAGGCCCTATACCACACTGGAATTATATTAAAGACTCAATATAGTATTTGTTGTTTCACTTTTAGCCTGTTAGCCTAACCGAGGAGCTTTATTTAATTTATTTATTTCACTTTATTTATTTGACTTGGGACAATGTGTACGTCAACTGTGTCCTGTCTATGTCACATTGTATGTTTTTCTTCATGTTTTTTTATGTTATGTGTTTCTATGCTTGCTGCAGCACAAATTGCTCATCAGGGACAGATAATACATTTGAACTGGAACTTGGACATGATTTTTCAAACTATGATTCCCCCCATTTTAATAATTACAAACTATAGTTGAAATATGTGATATTACTCTGTCGAATTTTTCACTAAATTATGTTATTAATTCAAGCCGCCAAGTTAAAAACAGTCAAACTGAAGCCACAACCTGTCGCCATGCCAATAGAGGGCATCGTTTCTTTTCATACAGAAAGATTTCCTTGACAATTGTTGCAACAGCCCTCACCATATAATTATTTCAGCTTCAAAATCCCCCCCCCTCTCTCTCTCTCTCTCTCTCTCTCTCTCTCTCTCTCTCTCTCTCTCTCTCTCTCTCTCTCTCTCTCTCTCTCTCTCTCTCTCTCTCTCTCTCTCTCTCTCTCTCTCTCTCTCGGGAGCGGGAGGAGGAGAGTTGAGCTGAGTACAGTTGTGAGTTGTGCTGTGCGCTCTCTACCCGCAGACAAGCGGTGTGCGTCTATCTCCGCGGCACTCCACCATGCGGCCGCGCTGCCTCGTCTTGCCACTGCATTAGTGAAGGCTTACCGCTAATCTGAAAGGAAACGTGTGTGCACGGCCACGTCTGAGCAGAGCAGGAGGATGCAGAAGAAGAACTGAACAGTTGCCGAGAGGCTTGGGGGGAAGAAGACGAAGACGAAGAAGGAGGAAGAAGAAGAAGGAGGAAGAGGGGGTTGTAACCCACCAGCCCCCCACCCGTTGGTCCTCTCAATAGAGCAAAGACGGAAGCCTTTGGAGTATTCAATTTTTTCTTTCGTTTTATATTTTTCCTGTTTCTCATCGCCGTGCTGGGAGGCTCCTTATCGTGCCATCTCCTCGCTCTCTCTGTCATTTGTCTCCTCATCTACTTCTCCATCTATCTGGTGTACAATTTCCACTGTTTATGAGTGGCACAACAAATGGAAGGAGTCTTTATTTTTATTTTACTTTGACATTTTTTCCTCCACTCCCTTCGTCTCCGTCTCTATATGGTAGCATTTCTATGTATCTGTCCGTCTATCCTCTCCACATCTCCCTTATCCACTCAACACGACTCCACTCCTTTCTCCCCCCCCCCTCCCCTCTCTCTCTCTCTCTCTCTCTCTCTCTCTCTCTCTCTCTCTCTCTCTCTCTCTCTCTCTCTCTCTCTCTCGCTCTCTCTGTCTCTGTTGCTTCAATCTGTCGTGATATCAACTTGGACTGATTCCTCTTCAAAGAAAACAGCAAAAAAAACCAACAACCTCATCAATGACATCTTTTTCCCCCTCTTTGTCTTTCTTTTGGTCTTGCCACACTCTTCCCCGCTCTCCAACGCGTCACAATATCGCGGGACTCTTTAATGTTACACTAGGTAGGTTAACTATTGTTTAGTGTCCGTCTTATCTGTCTGTCTTGTGTGTGTATTTGTGTGTGCTTTTACGTATACATGAAACACACATCAACACACACACTTACGCTCGCACACTAAACTGTGGCGGGGAAACGCGATTGGTCGGCGAGTTGATTTTAGTTCAGGTCTCACCTTTTCATCTTGTCGTCGTGGAGTGGTATTTTAATTGACGGCTTAGAGATAGATATTTTTTTACATTCTTTGCTAGAATTCGGCCACATTTGTCTCTTCGTTTCCATTAAAAAGTCGTTGGAAAACTGATATGTTTAGCCTTTATTTGGCAGACCAATCTTAATTGATAACCTTCTTATCGACGAGGAATCCATTTTTAAATGAAATAGTTCTCAGCCATTGATTATTTTAATATACTGCTAACAACCCTTTCAATGCGTTACATCTTCTGCATGTTTTGCACATCCTATCATGTGGCTGCTTCATCACCAGTCATGTTAATTTCCTCTCTGCTCCTTCTATCTCCTTTCCCTCTGCCGTTCTATATCTTTGCACTCTAAAGCTCTCTCTCTCTCTCTCCCTTTCTTACCCACAAATATACAACACCTACACTTGTGCCTCTCCTCCCACCTCCGAGGTGTGTACGCTCACTCCAACCAGTTCACTAAAACGCCTTGTACCGTCACTTTAATCCTCTCCTGAATTGACTTCCATTGTTCATCCATTTCCTCCCAGTCAGTCACTTTGATTGGCTCTTTGAGGTTTTTCATCCAGAATTGGACATTTTCCATTGCAACAACTCTCTCTCTCCCCGGCTACTCCACATTTCTTTCTCTCTCTAGCTCTCTCTCTCTCTCTCTCTCTCTCTCTCTCTCTCTCTCTCTCTCTCTCTCTCTCTCTCTCTCTCTCTCTCTCTCTCTCTATCTCTCTCTCTCTCTCTCGGACTGGGCTGAGTTGCTGGTATTATATACATATATCTATATATATCTCCAGGCCTGACAACCTAGAGAGCGTGTGTGTGTGTGTGTGTGTGTGTGTGTGTGTGTAGGTTTGTAGTTGGAAATAGACTCTATAAGAATAGATTAGCATCCCAGCTCATCACCCCCCCCATCTCTCTGCCTTTCTTTCTCTCTCTCTCTCTCTCTCTCTCTCTCTCTCTCTCACTCTCTCTCTCTCCTCTCTCTCTCTCTCTCTCTCCTCTCTTTCCCAAACCCCCCCCCCCCCCCCCCCCCCACCCCCTTATCATATATACCTGACGGACTGCTGTGTTAAACACAACCGCCACGTCATCATCACCGTATAGCCGGTTCTTCTTGACGGCCTCTCATAAATCCATCCTCACATCCATCCACCCATGGACATCCACCTGAAACAGCCTGTGTGCTCAGTCAGGATCGACTAAGTCCGGCCCCACCCCCACCCCCCACATAGTGTAAGCCACACCCCCTCCCCTCCCTTGGCCGCCAAAACACGTAAACAATGGACTCCTAATGGGGGTTAATGAAGGCCTCTTGTGTTTCTGATGGGGGAAGGAGGCGTCACGGTGGAGGGTGGCAGGGCGGCTTGCTTGGCCTCCGCGCCCGCTTGCTCTGTACAACACCTCGGCCACAGCAGCCTATAAGTTATGTGTGTGACAGAGCAGAGTGTCTCTCTAGGTGAGTAGGCGGGACGTTGCCGCGCGATGCCCACGCCTCCTCCTCTCCTCCTCCTCCTCCTCCTCCTCCTCCACCGCTCGCTTGCACATGCATGAGGGAGACGCACCGAGAGAGTGATGGTGTGTGTGTGTGTGTGTGTTGAGGTGGTCAGTTGTGTCTGGGGGAGGGGGGGGGAGGGAGGGGGCGTACCGGTGCATCTGAACGGTGTGTGTCAGCATGTCGATGATGGGTTGTTGTGTTCTGCATGAACTTGTACAACGAGACCCCTCTCCGTCTCTCTTCAGCCGATTTGTATTTTTTTTTAGGCCACACCGTTTTCGTGTTAATATTTATGGATATTTTCTTTACTTGTCTTTTTTCAATTTCACATATATATATATACAGTATATCATGTATATATTCCCACCACTTAATGTTCATGTCACGACCGGCATTTCTACATTTGCATGCTGTTTTTAACCATCTGGTTACATGCAAAACTACATTTTGTTGTTGTTGTTGTCGTACTATGTGCAATGCCAATAAAGTTGAATGGAACGGAATGAAATATATAATGCTCATTGTTTTGTATACATAAAAGATGAATTGGACTAAATACAATGTGTGTATATGCAGTATATAATATAATATAATATAATATATAATAAAAAAAAAATATATATATATACACTCGAATATATCTGTATGCACATGATGCCTTTAATTAGCTATTTGCAGGGAGTTAGACGCCAGTGCCGCAGATGCAATCATTTCCGTGGGCTGCCACTGCTCCTTGTGAATCTTCCTGAGGTTCATTATGTGGCCACTGTTGCTATCTCATAACATTACTCACAGGGCTAGCCTGCCATGCTCTGTTTGGTCCCAGACTTAAGACTCTTAGGTGAGATGACTCACAGCACAGGTATGCTCCACAGTATTATGACTCTATGACATGCCGCAGTTAGCCGTTATGTTCTGTATTATTATATAATACAGAGGTTGGTAAAAATGGTACGTGCTCCACATTTCTTGGAAAGCCTAAAGCACTGTGGGCTCGACTGAGATTGTAATGCTGTCACCATTAGGTTTTTAATTCAAACTTAATTCATGTTGCCGTGGGGATGAGTATAACGCCATTGATCGGGAAAATAATTACAAGGACATTTAAATGATTGAATTAATTATTGAGTCAAACATAAAAAAGTACATAAATTAACTTACGAGAGTGCTTGCTGTGCTTCATTCAATTTATATTTGGAACAAGAAATCCTGTCTCGGTGAGCGTGTCTATAAAGTATTTATTTTTTGTTTTCATAAAACATAACAGTAAGTGTGTTGAAACGGTGCCACTTTACTGTCTGATTTCTTTTAATGAATTCACTTTTTCAAGATTTGAAATTTGTAGTGTAATCAAACGCAGTCGTTTGTTTGACTTCGACAAAAGTGGTCTGCCAAATGCCCTCAATGAAAATGTAAATGTAATTATCTCATAGATACGTCAGTGTTGACCACATTATGGAAACGCACAGTAAGGGAAAATAACTAAATAATTTCTAATAAATAGTAATGACTCATGGCTGATATTCTGACTACAAAGTGAAAAGATTGAACGATGGGTAAATAATTTTTTATCGTGACTTATTTATGACTTCTGACAATATTCCCAGAATACAACATGGGAACATTCTCCACCCATTCCAACATGCACACACACAAATACATGACATACCTGATACACAGGGCGTGGTCGCTGTCTGGATTCCACAAAAAGCCCAAATTCATTCATACACATTTACACACAGTGTACACAAGCGGTCAGATAAAAGCAGTTGAAGAAATGAGTGCAAGGATTTGAAACGGTCCAGTCAGTCCTCAAGATATTAGAGATATCTCATTGTTTATCCGTATCATGGATACATTCTTGGTATAATGGTCTAAATTCATTTGAATGTTTTCATCTGGAGGATTAATGAGCAGTCGGTGAAACCTTTTGATCGACCTGAACAAAGCGTATGAGGAACGCATGATGGGCATGCTATCTGAATAAAATGGATAACAAGCAAGCAAAACCGCATGTTGATGACCTAGAAGTTTATTTGACTTGTGCTTTGATCCTTCGAAGCAGTTGGCACTTGTACCCAGCGTGTGTTTCAACTCTCCCCCTCCACCCTTCCCCACCTCCTTGCCTCCTCAGACTCGTGAAGCACGAGGGGCCAGAACCGACATGACCATGACTGGCTAGGACAACTTGAAGGCAGAGCGGAGCGTCGCGTGGCAGCAGAGAGCCCAGAGGATTGTCTCTCTGTCTCCGTGCTCATCCTCGCTCATCATCCACCACATCGCCACGGCAACCAGTTTATCGCACCTTCATGCAAGACACAGCGCCCGAGGAGGCGGGGATGAAATCGACAGGAAGACACAAGTGAAAGAACGTCCCTCTGTCGATCTCTCTTCTTCTTCAACTCACACTTTTTTTTTTGGTTTTTTTCGTCACACACAAAAAAAACATCCCATGCTTTCAAGCATTGTGGAGGACGGAGGCAACAGCGTAGTGCCCCAATATATTGCTTCTGAACGTTCTCTCCCGTCCCCTTGTATTAAGTAAGGGATTTGTCATCTCTCTCAGACGCTCCTCGAGACTTCCCTACACCACCGTCCACACCACAGAGCTCCTTCGTTGACAATAACACAATAGCACCGTTCACCACAACAGGTGCTCCCACCGCTCACACACCCCCCCCCGCCGGGCCGCTACCTGCACAGCTTCCCCCCTGTCCATCTCCCCCCCCCCCCCCCCACCGCCGGGCCGCTACCTGCACAGCTTCCCCCCTGTCCATCTCCCCCCTCCCACCCGAGGCTATGAGAGGAGGAGCTGAGCGCCAGGCAACACCATCATGCGAGCTCTGAGGCGCAGAGAGGAGATCTGGGCTGACAATGTACAAGGTAAGGCCTAGCTGCCAGGGTCAGTCTGGCGCGGTCGTCTGTAGTACTGTATATGAGAGGTTTGGTCTAAGACACACACACACACACACACACACACACACACACACACACACACACACACACACACACACACACCACACACACACACACACAGAATACACATCTGGCACTTTTTTCCCAGTTAAAATATAAACCTTATTTCAGTCCACTGAAACAGCTGCACGTGAGCACAATGATTATATTTGCATGTTGATGATTTGCGATGATTTGCTTTAATAGGAAGGCCCGAATACACACACATCAATACACACGCACGAGCGTACAAACTCAGTCTCTCTCTCTCATGCACACACACACACACACACACACACACACACACACACACACACACACACACACACACACACACACAAAATCTCTTGCAATATATTTGCTGTTTTACTCTTAATGTTGACACTTTTCATGCAAAAATTCATTGCTTAGTGCAATCTGTGTTGGACTTTAATGAGTGTGTGTGAAATGTGAGATGACACTTCCTGTACTGCTTCAATATGAGCCACTATGTTAGCTTCACATTTGTTTCAGAATAGTAAAGCTAGTGTCGGGTTAATAGAGGGAATAGTTCAGCTGAGATACAGTATGCTGTGCCCTGTTACCAGCGCGTCTGAGAATGATCTATTTAATGACAGGGAAATTGCAGCCATTAAGCTCAGACCCAAAATCTATAAAGAAAATGTATATAGATTAGATTAGAAATAGACACAGCAATTAATGCTGTGTTAGCTAAAATGTTTGGTGAATACCGGTGTGAAAATGTACAATGCCAAGTAAAGGTGAATGTGTGATGAATGTGGTGTTCACTTTGTGCTAGAAGTCAGGAAGTTTGCAAATCGGTGAGCAGCATTCATGTAGTTTCTAGTTTGTCAGGAGAATATTGTCGACATTTCTGAAGAATCCTCCTTATTTGGATCACAGTTTACGACAACGTTTCAGTGTTTTCAATGTTTACATTCTTTTCTAGAAGTAAGATGCTGCCATTTAAATTAGTTTAGAAAAACAACAAAACACAGATGAGAAAGAAGCTTGCACAATATAGTTATGATGATCAACCATTTCCAAGTCCAAGTTCAATGTAAACATCACTATCATAACCTAGCGCCTGACTCTATGAGCAACAATATGTAGCATAGAATAAGGAGTTACTTGTGTCTCTGTTTTTGTACTTTAAACCAATGACAGAAAACCAAAAAAATAAAGAAGTATGTTTTTTTCCTTGTGCACGGTGTCTAGCGGGGCTCTGAGAAGGGGTCTAGTGTTGAGATAAGTCCTAGCAAAGCAGGAGCTTCAATACGCCCGTCACAATGACTGAGATGTGCTGCTTCAAAGGGGGAACCAGGGCCAGGCAACAGAGTGGGGAAGATCCAAGCTATTATATCTGTCCTCTTTCCACCAGTCAGTCAGTCAGCCAGCCAGTCAACTACCAGCCATCCAACCACCCAGTCAGTCAGACAGCCATCCAGTCAACCAGGCAGTCAGACAGCCGGTCAAGTCAGTTAGTCAGCCAGCAAGTTTGCCAGCCTGTTATGTCCGCTAGCCAATCAGTCTATCAATTAATATGCCAACCAGCCAGTCAGTCAAACAGACTGCCAGCCAGCCAATTTGTAAAACAGTGAGCCAGCCAGCATAGTTGATGCCAGATAACCGTGAATTGGACAGAGAAGCATTTTCATATTTTAAAAGTTTGGAGGATACAGTTTGTAAATCATTTTAGTTCTGTAGAAACAGGGATATTAGAAAGGATTATACGTTAAGATATATAATAAAAACATATTTTATAGGAAGATGCTATGATTTTTGAAAATGAATGCATCTGGGTTCATTTTTCTGGGGTTTTTGTTAAGTTTCGTAATTAATATATTAGTGGTTACATTTGAATTGGACACTTTTAAACCGCAGCAATAGAGAGACAGTCAGTCGCTGCATATAAAGTCCACAATGCGCAGGGTTGGAGGTAACTGGGTGTACTGCAGGGATACTCTATGGTAAGATGGTTAGATGGAAGTGGCGATGTCATCGGTCCAGATGTTTTATTTAATTAGAGCCTTGACACCCCCAGACTTCTCAGCGGTGCATTTGCATGTTACCAACCCTCTTTGATAGGGCTCTACTCTGCCTCTTCCGAATCAGGCTTACTGGGTTCCTGAGACCCATCTTGCATCAATAGTACACCTAAAAACCCGTACATTCACCTGCCTCCAACTTCATCTTCTCAGAAATAAAATCGTTGTTGCAGTTCCCTTCATGGCCATTTGAGAGTTTCATACCTTTGCCCATATTTTGGCTGGCTTTTTTTGTGCACTGATCAGTTATTTTCTCTTTTGTCGATTCTCTTTCAAAAGTGTGATGAGAATATGAGCAATAAACATGTGAGAAGAGCAAACAGTTAGTTATTATCATGTAATTGTGCGTAGCATCAAACGGCAGCATTGGCCGTTTGATTTCATACTGTGTCTAGAGCGTTACCAGCACCAGGAGGGACCCTCGGGATGGTTGTCAAGGCGATGACATTGGGCCACACAGACAGGGGAAGACACAGACAGGCTGTGGAGCCATTTTTGGTTTGCGCCGTCATTTGACCATCTTTCAAATGTTGACAAAGTCCTCAGACGTGATCAGCAGCCTGGTGTTGAGAGAGAGAGAGAGAGAGAGAGAGAGAGAGAGAGAGAGAGAGAGAGAGAGAGAGAGAGACGCTCCCATCTCATAGTCTGTGAGCAGCCTCAAGAAACTCAAGCAAACACAGCAACCTGCACATGGGCTGTTCAGGAATTAACTGAAAAATGTTGCCTAAAACAACACAGTAAATCCTCTGAAAAGCCTCTCATCATGACTGGAGACAAAAATAACCCTGATCCCAATGCATCGCCTTTTTCGGCTGCCTTCTCCATAGCTTCCCGTGCGTGACAGTGAGAGAACGTGGCAGAACTAAGAATAGGGCAAATACAAGTGTGTGAAACCCGCCGCTACCCAAAATGCACCTCTTCACAATGTGTCACGGTAGGTAGGTCCTCTCACAAGCACAAACGGCAAAGCAGTTTCCGACATATGTGCTAGCCGGCATATAGAGTGAACAAAGTGAATGGAATGAGACTGGCGGGGTTCACACATGTTTGGGAATGGTGAGATAGCGGAACAAAGAAGCTGTGTTTGGTGGTGGGTGGGTGATGGTTGGTGTGACAGAGGAGTACTCCATGAACTCAAAAGAGAGAGACTGTGAGAGTGATATAATCATGTGTAGGAATCGTCTCGGGAATGAATGGTGTGTCGCACAGATGGCACTGCAAAGAAGGAGAGGGAGAGACAGGGGGAGAGGGAGAGAGAAAGAGAGAGGGAGAGAGAGATAAAATAGATAATTACATGTTCACAGCAGGATAGGAAGAGCCTGAACAGAGAAAAATGGGGAATAGAGCATTCAGAGTGAATTGAGTTTGCATGTTGCTCATCATTTAGAGTCCTTAACTCCAGCTGCTCGATTGTACTGGCGACACAATCTGATGCATGCTGTATCCGACTTGGATGAATTCTTCAAATGAGTTCCATAGTACTTCCACTGTACTGCATTGCCATGGAAACAATCCTTTTTTTTTTTTTTACACATGACAATAGAATTAACAGTTTTTGTCCACAGCCAAAAGTGTCTGCAATTGTTTTCCAAGTTCCTTGAATGGTCTTTCAATTGTGAATCTCCTTGTCTGCCCGCGATGGGGGACCATATCTTTTAATGAAATTGATATTACAGAGCGCAGGATTCTGGAAAGGTCAGACAGACAGATAAATGACTCCAAAAGAAAATTTTCTTTAACCTTCAGCTGATTAGGATGTTAACGCACTGTTTGAAATCAATTGAGCCATGAGCAGTCACAACACGCATGTGGCCCCACAGCGCAAGTCATGAGGACCATGTCACTCCGCCGTGTCAAGTAGTGCACTGCAGTAATAGTGGGTGACCCGGGAGCCGGCAGTGGCTGAAGCCTCCCAAGAGGTGTAAACTGAACAATTAGCGGGGAAAGGGCGGACAGGTTGGCCTGATGTATCCTTCCGCGTGTCTGGGACTGCATCATGGCGTTTAGCTCTAAGTGGAGGAGAGTGTGTAGTCTTACGGCTCACTGATTTGCTTTCATCTAGTTGCTGGTGTGTGTGCATGACAGGGAAATGCCGTTCTAGGGGTTTTGGACAGCAAACAGTGAACCATCTTCGGTTTGATGCACGGTGAACCTCATAAAAGTAATCATAGAGGTTGTGAACATGAACCGTTTTGAGTGTTCAGTTCTTTTCTCACACGGTTCTTCAAATATTGCGGTTAAAAAGAGGAGCAGCACAACAAGACCTTGAAATGACCTGCGATTCCCCACAAAACACACTCTAAAACCGTGGCTAGCCGGTGTTAGTCCAGTCAAATGCTTCCCACACCAGACTTGTGTGTGGGTATCAGAGGCTGTGTGTGTGTGTGTGTGTGTGTGTGTATGACCAAGACCAACATGAGGACCCCAGGAGGTCCGGTGCATTTTCTAATTTAAATGAATGAGTACAGCTCAATCACAGAGCTGTGTGTGTGTCAAGTCATCCTGGATATGGCTTTGGACTCTGTGGCTGTCGTCGGTTCCTCAGTGCTGTTTCAGCATTTAAATGTTCCAAGAATTACAAATATATCATATCATTTATACTTGTTGCCTGGGTGGTTCTCGGTGTGTCCCCTATATCAATAGAGGAGGGCGGAAGGTCTTGTTACGCTGACGGGTGCATGTTTTTGTGACACGGCAACACACACACACACACACACACACACACACACACACACACACACACACACACACACACACACACACACACACACACACACACACACACGCACGCACGCACACACACTCACGGGGCGTTTAGCCTGGATACACTGGTGGTCTGGGAGCCGGGAGGCCCCCTCGGGCCCCTGCTTACGTTGAGAGGGAATGCGTCTCTTTGCTGCTAAATGAAGTGAGGAGCAGGCGCTGTGGCCCTCCGACTCACTAGAATCAATGGTTTCAATGAGGTAATGAAGGCCCCAGAGACCTGAGGGTGGACGAATCCGTCCCGAGCCCTTTGTGTTCAACTATTCATTCAGCCCTGTGTGTGTGTGTGTGTGTGTGTGTGTGTGTGTGTGTGTGTGTGTGTGTGTGTGTGTGTGTGTGTGTGTGTGTGTGTGTGTGTGTGTGTGTGTGTGTGTGTGTGTGTGTGTGTGTGTGTGTGTGTGTGTGTGTGTTTCCCCTGATTAGGAGAACATGTGGTCTTGTGCAGAGAGAGTGTCACACTACGGTAATGTCATTGTAAGTTGAACTGTAAGTGCAATTAGCAAAAGAGCAGGTTCTTAGCCACGGTGAAGTGCGCTTAGCTCAAACATCTGAGATCCTCCACTTTAATTTTCCTCACCCGGAGATTCCTCGCAAGATAAGTGGCTGGAGAATTTTCTCAGGCTCATTGAAACACGAGAGAGAGAGAGAGAGAGAGAGAGAGAGAGAGAGAGAGAGAGAGAGAGAGAGAGAGAGAGAGAGAGAGAGAGAGAGAAAGATTTATGCCACATGGTTTGATGTACCAGATATACCTATATAGGCCAATGGAAAATGCCTGTGAGAGGAGATCAATTAGACCTATGTGTGTGTGTATAACCTCAACTAATATGCCTCAAATAAGAGGAAGTAATTTAACCTTCAACAACACTGAACCCTTTGAAAGGCTGTATAGCTCTTTTACCCTCAATGGAGTCCTAATTTCAAATGGCCGCGGATTAGATTGTTAGTCAGATATGAGAACACCTTGAAACAAAGAGTAATCGCTGTCAGGCTCTCGGCCCTTGCTGTCAGTCTGTGTTGTGGGATTGAATTGAATAATAACCGTGCATGGAAATAGAAGGTGTCTGTGGTTGAACCAGCCCTGGGTGCTGAGCAGAAACAGCTTGAAGCCTGATTACCTGAGTGATGGGAACAACAATGTATTTATCATGACGACAGACAAATGACAGATTACAGCAAAGCCTTCCAAATAAAGATGACACAACAAAGGATTTCTCGTTCACACAAGAAGAACCTGCACTTTAGAAAAAAACAACCTTCTGGTTCAGGTTATTTTTTGAAAATGCGTGCGTAAAGATAAATAGACAGGTGGATTTAATCTTGGTGCATGTACCTTGCTTCGTGATATTTGTGTTTCCACAATAATAGCAAACGGAAGAAAAAAAATATGTTTATATAATTATAGTGTTGTCAATGTGTCGGATTTTCACGTTTGAGATTTACACATGCACATGCAGTCACACATGGAGGGATGCTACTAGACTTTTGAATTAATACCTTTTTTTGGTTTAGTTTTTCTGAATGAAGCCGATCTAACAAGTAGTAACAGAAGTGGTGTTCTGGCTCGCCTGTCCTCGCCTCCACGTCCGTCCCTTTCTCCTCCCGCTACGCGCCCTTCGCACTCCTCTGCGCGCCGCCGTGGACCGGGCATACGGCGTTCCGGCTCCCCTGAGTTCCCCCTGGCGACCAGGCGCTCACGTCCCCCATCCCCCGCCGGCCCTGTCCTCTCACCTCTCGGAGTCGGACATTCCCGGCACGTCGGCGCAGGCGGAACGGCGGAGCGGCGATGACGCTGCACACAGCGCGACTCTCCGCACCGGCGCCCCATTCCCAATCACCGCACCTGCCCCTGATCGGCAATCACCGCTCGCCCTACAAGAACCTGACCTGCACTCCACTCAGCGGCAGATCTTTCCCTAAGCTACAGGTGGTGACGTATCTCCCGTATCACACACTGTAGTAGTTATCTCTCGCCAACTTAACTCCTCGCAGTTGTTGCGCCAAGCCCTTTTTGCCTCGCCCGGGATCTCTATCCCTCACCCCCCTTCTCCTTCTCATCCCTCCAGAATCCCGGACCCCCCTGCTGAGTTCGAGCCAACCCGCAGAGCCCTTCCCCATTATTTATGTGGCATCCTTTGTGGCAAATCCTTTGTTGAATTAAACAAAGGATGAACCTCAACCTACGCCTTCTCCATTTGCTGTGCGCCTGGGTCTCACCTCAACCCACCCCCCTCCCTAACAGTAAGATCTGGCCATAGATGGACCGGCATGGAAGGCACCCCCCTCCCCGGTGGACCGCTCAAGACCCAGGGCAGGATGTTGGGATAACACGCCCGTCTGCTCACAGAGGCAGCCGAAGCCGTCGCAGCCATCCACCAGGAGCTTGGGGTCCTCTCAGCCACCCAGAGGGTCTAAGCCGAGCAGCTGTCGACCCTAACCACCCTCGTCCACGTCCTCACCAACCAGGTCTCCGCAAGACTCTAGTCCGGTCTCGCGGCGGCTGCTGCTCCCGTGCAGAGGAGGGCGTTCGTGGCAGAGTTCAGGATGGTATTCGACCACAACATCCACGGTCAGGACGCGGCCGCAGCCCTCTCCGCTCTCCAGCACGGGTCGAGTTCAGTAGCGGATTTCGCAACGGAGTTCCGCATACTTGCAGCTCCGCGCACACCGTCACCTCCTGTCCAGCTGCACCTTCTGTAGCGTACCACCCCGCGACGCCAAAGGGAGGAGACACGTCCGCACAGGGATACCGGGTTAGTCGACTCATTAATCCCCTTGCTCTGTCTAACGCCACCAGGTTTTCGGCCACTCTCACCTGGCAGGGGAAGAGACTCACCGTTCCGGTCCTCATCAACTCCGGGGCCGACGAGAGCTTCGTTGATCGCCGGTACGCACAAGAGGCGCGTCTCCCGCTTTCCCCTCTGGAGGAGCCTCTCTCTGGTCCAGGAGTACCACCTGCCACGCCCGTTGCCTCTGGGGCACCCAGACACCCCCCCGGGTCGAACGGTCCAGCCCTACACCCCCCGACCTATCCACTATCCCTCCGGAATACCACGATTTAGGAGAGGCTTTTAGTAAGGAGTGCGCCCGCTCTCTCCCTCCACACCGGCCCTACGACTGCATCATCGAGCTCCGTCCTGACGCTCCCCTCCCGGCCAGTCGTCTATATAATCTTTACATGCCGGAGAAGGCGCCGATGGACAGCTACCTGCAGGAATGCTTGGCTGAGGGTCTCATCCAACCATCCCAATCGCCGGTGGCAGTGGGGTTCTTCTTTGTGAAGAAGAAGGATTGGGACCTGAGGCCATGCATAGACTACAGGTTGCTGAACAACATAACCATCAAGAACAAGTATCCTCGGGAATGGGGGTGAATTAGTCGGCTCACCCTGTATCCTCGTATGGGTGAGCCTACTCCTTTAGCGTTCCGGTGGCCCCTACCTGTAGTCTCTGTGCAGTCTCCGGTGCTCACGCTCGGGGTGGTGAGACCGGCCCCTCCCGGTTGCATGGGCTCCTCACCATTCGGGTTCTGGGGTCTGGAGTCCTGCTGCAGGTGCGCCCTCTCCCGTTTGCGTTCCCGGTAGCGCTCGTTGAGAGTGATGAACTGGGAGATGAGCTGGTTTAGGGTGATGGAATGCTTCCTCCCGGACAGAGCGTCCTTCATTACCTCCCCCAGGCCACGTCGCAACGCGCTATACAGCGCAGACTCGTTCCAGGCACAACGAGCCGTGAGTATGCGAAACTCCGTTGCGTAATCCGCTACTGAACTCGACCCCTGCTGGAGCGCGGAGAGGGCTGCGGCCGCGTCCTGACCGTGGACGTCGTGGTCGAATGCCGTCCTGAACTCCGCCATGAACGCCGGGTAGTCCTGCATATATGCTGATGCGCTCTCGCGTCCCGCCATGACCCACCGGGGTGGCGAGGCGGGGCTCCCGGTCAGGTGACGCCCTCTGCGCGGGGACAGCAGCCGCCACGAGACCGGACTGGGGGGGGCGCGGGAACCTGGTTGGTGAGGGCGTGGACCAGGGTGGTAAGGATCGACTGCTGCTCGGCTTGAGCCCGCTGGACGGCTGTGAGGTCCCTGAGCTCCTGGCAGATGGCCGCGACTGCTTCAGCTGTCTCTGTGAGTAGACGGGCGTGTTCTGCCAGATCTCTGTCCAGGGCTTGGAGCTGTCCACCGGGGAGAAGAAGGGTGCCTTCCATGCTGGCTGGGTCCATTTATGGCCAGATCTTACTGTTAGGGGGGGGTTGAGGTGAGACCCAGGTGCACAGCAAAGGGGGAGGCGTAGGTGAGGTTCAAGCCCAAAGGGCGGTGTAATTCAACACAGGAATTACCACACAGGATGCCACATGAATAATGGGGGGGGGAAGGGCTCCGGGATGCTGGAGGGATGAGAAAGAGAAGGGGGGGTGAGGGATAAAAATCCCAGGTGAGGCAAAACAGGCAAAAAAGGGCTTGGCGCAACCACTGCGAAAAGTTAAGTTGGTGAGAGATAACTACTAGAGTGTGTGGTACGGGATATACGTTACCACCTGTAGTTTAGGGAAAGATCTGGCGCTGAGTGGAGTGCAGGCCAGGTTCTTGTAGGGCGAGCGGTGATTGCCGATCAGGGGCAGGTGCGGTGATTGGGAATGGGGCGCCAGTGCGGAGAGTCGCGCTGTATGCGGCGTCATCGCCGCTCCGCCATTGCGCCTGCGCCGACGTGCCGGGAATGTCTGACTCCGAGAGGTGAGAGGAGTGGGAGGAGCCTGCCGAGAGGATAGGGCCAGCGGGGGATGGGGAACGTGAAGCGGGAGGAGAAAGGGGCGGACGTGGAGGCGAGGACAGGCAAGCCGTAACACCGGTCTTGTGGTCAGTGGCCAGGCCGAGCGGTCAGTGGAGGACCTTCTTCCAGAGTGTGCTTGACAGCGAGCAGTTCCAGCAACATATTTCCACTCAGGGAGGGACAATCGGTGAGAGAAGAATGCACAGGGATAGAGTTTCTGGTCAGATACAGGGCACAGCTCCAACCAGTGTCTGATGCCTCAACTTCCACAATGAAGTAACGAGAAAGGTCTAGTTGGACAAGAACAGAGGCAGTATCTGCCTCAGGGGTCGAGGAAAAGGAGATAGCTGACAAAGTAAGACCGGTCAGAGGCATGGCCACACGTCTGTAGTCCCTGCTGTAGAAATTGGTGAAGCCCAGAAACTGCTAGAGTTGTTTCTGGGATGCAGGAATGGGCCACCCTGTCCTTGTCTGAATTCTCCCCGGATACACCATCACCTGACCACTTTCAACAATGTATCCCAACAATGAAAACCAACAGTGTTGACATGGAATTCACACTTCTCAGCTCCAGTAATAGTCGTCATCTCTAGAGCACGTGTCTCACAGGCTGGATGTGTTCCTCCATGTTCAGAGAGAAAATTAGGAAATCGTCAAGGTAAACGAAGACAATCACATAGGATGTCATACACAGACAGTGGGAGCATTGTTTAAATTGAAGGGCATGACAAAATAGTGAACAAGAAAGGTATTGAAAGCAGTCTTCCATTTGTCTTCTTTTGATATTCAGACCAGGTGGTAGGCGTTTCTGAGGTTGAGTTTGGAGTGGATCAAAATTTCATGCTGTTTAAACCATGGTAGTCGATGCAAGGGTGCAATAAGAGACAACGGTCCTTCTTGGAGACGAAGAAGAAACCAGCACCAACAGGGGAGGATGATGACCTTATGATGCCTGAAGCTAGGGAGTCGTGGATGTAGGCCTCCATGGCTTCCCTCTCAGGGCAAGACAGGTTGAACAAACAACGGGCAATGAGGGGGGAAAAGAGACAGTATGCTGCCTACTAAAAGCACCGTGCAGGTCATGGAAGACAGCTGCAATAGATGATAGGCCTGAGGGTTCTGTGTCTGATGAAGGAGCAGCAGTCGCTGCTGGGACTGGGGGGGGGTTTCAGGCAAGAAGAAGCTCCATCTCTGAAACTTGCTAGTAGACCAATCGATGTGGGGATTATGTAGTCTTAACTACGGTAAGGGCCAAGGGCATATGAGGGGGAAAAATGACATGGAATTGGATGTACTCATGATGATTGCTGGATAGGATGAGGTGCAGTGGTACTCAGTAACGTGATTTATTCCCGTAAGGAGTCTCCCATTGAAGCTGTGAGTGTCAAGGGGAACTTGATTGAATAGATATGCCAGCTTGGGAAACAAGGTCTGCATCGATGAAGCTTTCATCAGCAGCCAAGTCCACCAGGACACACAATGGAAGAAATGGAAAAGTTGATTCTATAACAGCTACATACTGAACTGGGCAAAATAAGATGTCCCTACACTCCCTGGCTCTCCTGGCCGAAGGGGACAAGAGACGGCTTGGCCACAGTAAATGCACAACCCCGCTTTTATCCTCTGCTGGAGTTCAGCCAGGTTCTACCCAGTTGCATGGTTTCCTCGGCTGGGGAGAAGGAGACAGCAGAACTATTGGTGGGACATGAAAATATGGGGTAAG
Organism: Coryphaenoides rupestris; assembly: GCA_002895965.2. NCBI lineage: Eukaryota > Metazoa > Chordata > Actinopteri > Gadiformes > Macrouridae > Coryphaenoides > Coryphaenoides rupestris. Next base: position 117,963 of record PIJE02001074.1, on the reverse strand, counting down.
ATGGGAGTCTTCTCTCTACAGCACTCATGGAGACAAGTATCCAGTTTAATAGCTGTAGAAAAGAGGTGGTCTAGGTCGCTGTCAGCAACCCCCCCTGAAGGGAGCAGTTATTCCACCACAAAGCTGCAGATAAAGTTGTAAACTCCAAATACTATACACTACGCTGCGAGGACCCTGATGCAGTAACAGGAGGTGTTTGGTAGTCAGATGGTCAAACACCTTTTCAAATTTCAGAAACAAAATAGGTAACACCGGAAATACATGGAACATGGACGTGGCACGCCATATAAACTACACAGACTCCCTCTTTGTAGCGTGAAGTTGCCTGCTATTGCCAGTGTTTTTCCACATGATTGGCTTCACTGTGTGCATATTGAGTTTTGCCAATTGATAAAGCAGTTGGTTATGCAGGGTTTGGAAGTGTCTATATTAACTGGCCTTTGATTGATGTATTTTAATGTGCAATGTGAAAACAAGAACAGGTTGCTCTGCTGAGTCGCATTGCCTCCGGTCCAATGAGGTATTTATTTTAATTTCTTAAACTGTAAATTGTAACCATTTTTTTTTTACATACAGTAGTTTTTGCAGAGTTTTACTGCTTGAGGGATGCATAGCTGTGCAAAGAAAATAGGCCAGGTGCGCAGATGTCCCATGAATTTCAGCCTTAGGAGGAGCTAACTGGTGACTCAAACAGCTGATCCCAGGCTAAAGCATCAGCCTCAAGTAATCCCATAGCCTTATCTGTTACGTAGTTGCTTGTTTGTTGCTTGAATACTAGGGAACACTGGATCGGAATCGCCAATATACATGTGTTAAGTTAACAAAAAAGACAACCGTTTGGGCAATTGTCAACAAAAACACGTTTAAGCACTTCCTATAAAAGTCCACCTTCAAGGTGTAAATTATTTGCCACAATGTGCTTATCAGCAACATTGCATTTTGGAACAATGAAAAGAGAAATCCTGCACCAAATCTGTGTTTAAACCAGCATGAGGGTGCTTTTTTCTGTCTCTTCTTTTTAGATTTTAGAATGACCATGTGTTTATTTTTGGAAACCAGGAGCCCCTAACAAACAGGCCCGGGGGCCTCGGGTAGGATTGTGTTGAGTGTGAACCAGAGTGAGGCCTGACCTATACCAACAGAGATCAAAATGTTGCGCTCAGAAGGCATGGCAGGAGCTGCACAGGTACATGCACGTCTTTATTGACGCACTGCATGGGGTCATGACTTAAGCGTGAGCTGTGGGCAGCGAGCACGTGTGGGTGTTTATTTTGTGCGGCAGCTAGTTCTTTATTCACGCTCGCGATAACTGCCGTGACAATGATACCGCCGGCGCCATAATGAACTCACAGCAGCACACGAACACGTGCGTCAAACATACATTTGGTTCTCTGTTGTCATGTGAACAAGTAGTCCTCTGCTTAAAGGTGCAGGATGGAACACTGAGAGGGTTTTTTTCAGTTTTCAGGAACTCCGAAAGGCTATTCCTATTGTTCCCTGGTGGAATCCAAGCTGCAGAGCCACTCTCACCTCACCTTAGTAACACTGCATATATAAACATTACAATGAACCTGTTTGTGAAACCTGCTGCATATACTGTATATATGTGAGCAGCAATACTTGTGAGCAGCAATCCTTGAATGAGACACTATGACACATGAGTAAATTCTAGAGGTTTAGTAATGACAAGACTCCATAAATAAATATTGGCGTTAACCTATTTGTCAAATGTACTGCATTTCTATAACCAGCGATACTTTATCCCTTGAATGCTCCGATATCCGCTTCCTTTTGACGCAGAATTACCTTCGGGTTTAGCTTTCTGGCTATTTTGGCGTTGCCGTTAGCTTACAGCCAAAGGTATAATGGGGATCTTCTCGTCTTGCTTTTGAAAAGTCACACATCAGAAAAAAATACTTGTGTGTACGACCTCCATCTTCAGCTGCAGGTGACGCGCTCTGCTCGTCAATATATACCTACATGTTCCAAACACCACCACGGGAGTACAACATGTAGAACATAATGAATGGCAATAGACTCAATAAACGTGGCATGACAATAACACACACACACACAATAATAGGCTTTATGTATTATGTATTATTATGCAATTGTATGTTATATTATATGTAAGTATGTTTTGAGTGCACAACACTGGCAGTAAAAATAGTATGATAATGAAAGTCTGTTAATATAATGAAAGTCTGTGTGTGTGTTTGTGTGTGTGTTTGTGTGTGTGTGTGTGTGTGTGTGTGTGTGCGTGTGTGTGTTGGTGTGTGTGTGCGCTCGCATGAGAGAGAGAGAGATATAGAATTGTGTGTATTTTCATGTCCATCAGGTTGCTGTGTGGGGGCATATTTCAATTGTTGCTATGGAAACCATGCACTGCTGTTGCACAGAAATGTAGACCTGATTTGCTCTCTCTCTCTCTCTCTCTCTCTCTCTCTCCTCTCTCTCTCTCTCTCTCTCTCTCTCTCTCTCTCTCTCTCACCTCTCTCTCTCCCCTCCCTCCCTGTTTCTTTTGCTTCTTTCGCCCATCTTCAACGGTGTCTGCCTCTTTTTGTTCATAATACTTTCTTTCTTTCTATCTTTCTGTCTGATTCCTGTCTTTCATTCACCCCCCCCACCCCTTTACAGTCCCTCTGACTATCCACACCAAATTATGCTTTTGTTCTCTTCTTTTTTAGCCTTCTTTCATGTCGTCTAGATCCTCTCCTTCCTTTCATCATCTTGTACTAATCATGTTGTCTTTTCAACTCTCCTCTTTCCGCCAGTACAACCCCCCCCACCCTGCTCACCATCTCTTTCCCTCTCTCTCTCTCTCTCCCTCCCCCCCTCTCTCTCCCTCCCCCTCTCTCTCTCTCTCTCTCTTCTCTCCTCTCTCCCTCTCTCTCTTCTCTCCTCTCTCTCCCTCTCTGTCTCTCTCTCTCTCCTCTCTCTCCATCCCTCTCTGTCTCTCTTTCACCATCTCTCTCCCTCTCTCCCTGTAATTCCCTTCTCTTTTCCACCTTCATCTCTTTTATACATATAAAAAAAAAATTCTCCCTCACTACGCTGCTCTCCACCTCCTCTTCCTGTCCTCCCCCCCTCCTCCTCCCCCTCCTCCTCTCTCATCCCTCCTCTTCCTCCTCTTCACCCACTGCTCTTATCTTCCTCCCTTCATCCTCCTCCCCCTCCCTCCGCTCTCTCTCCTCCTCCCACATCTTCCCTCCTCCTCCTCCTCCTCCTCCTTGGCCGTTGTTCCTCTGTCTTGATATTTTTCTTCTCGTTTAGCTCCCCCCCCCCCCACGGTTTCTTCCTCTCCTGGGATCTGTTTCCTTACAATTAATGCGTAGCACCTGCAATTAAACCTGACAAACATCCCATAATAGCACCTCTTTTGGCAGCAATTTTAGATGACCCTTTCACATTTTCCCTCTTGCTCACATATACAGTATATATACTGCATATAGTAATGATTGTCTCCTGTTCCATTAAAATGAATGATCCAAATATAATAATATTTATAGGATGAGCTTAGAGGTGAATTTGATAGGAAGCACGCAGTGTGGTGGAGCATTTCTGTTGAATGCACCTCGATCCCTGAGCGCTGAAAAGACATAAAATAATGTTGTCATCAGTACAGCCGGTGACTTATTTGAATAATACGAAGGAGATGTTCTATTTAATGCGATACTACTAGCCATTTTCTACACCACCCACCTGCTTGCTTCCTATAAGCCTGTTTTAGGCTGAGTCGTCCCTATCTCATGAATATGTTCCGTTCTGATGTAGGCCTCAACCACTCCAAACCAGGGAACTCACTGGCCTGCCCGCTATTGGCCAGAAAGCCATCAGAATGGCACATGATTGGCCACCCCTGCCCTATGGAATAAATGACTTATTTTCTTTTTTGTCGCACTGTGAGCGAAGAGAACTAGTTCCTGCTGACCCATTTGATTGGGCTCAGATCTGGAGGTAGATCATCATGACTGGAAAGCATTTTAGGTTTAACATTCAGACGGGGAACACAGATATAGATATAGAATAGCAACTCTCTTCAACCACTGCGCTGGCTCACGGGATGGAAAGAGCTAGATCTGGGCCAAAATACACACAATGGGGCATAATTAAATACACAAATGATCACACACACACACCACACACACACACACACACACACACACACACACACACACACACACAACTCCATAAATAAATATTGGCGTTAACCTATTTGTCAAATGTACTGCATTTCTATAACCAGCGATACTTTATCCCTTGAATGCTCCGATATCCGCTTCCTTTTGACGCAGAATTACCTTCGGGTTTAGCTTTCTGGCTATTTTGGCGTTGCCGTTAGCTTACAGCCAAAGGTATAATGGGGATCTTCTCGTCTTGCTTTTGAAAAGTCACACATCAGAAAAAAATACTTGTGTGTACGACCTCCATCTTCAGCTGCAGGTGACGCGCTCTGCTCGTCAATATATACCTACATGTTCCAAACACCACCACGGGAGTACAACATGTACAACATAATGAATGGCAATAGACTCAATAAACGTGGCATGACAATAACACACACACACACACACACACACACACACACACACACAGCTCATTAGAAGAATATACTTCTTGTAACTTGTAAAAATTGTATTTTGAGGTGGTAAATAATAGGCTTTATGTATTATTATGCAATGAGCACATTTCTGAATTCTGTCAAACCTGTCAAACTGTTATGCATTGAATGTTATTTTGTTATTGTATGCTATTGTATGCCGTTAGCTGTAAGCTAACGGCATACACACTGTGCTGGCTCACGGGATGGAAAGATCTAGATCTGGCCAAAATACACACAATGGGGGCATAATTAAATACACAAATGAACACACACACACACACACATACACACACACACACACACACACACACACACACACACACAATTCATGCATTCAGAAACCACAATTGTCACACAAAGCTATGACTAATAGTATTTTCCTCTGCCTGTCAACTCCCCTAGTCCTCTCTCTCTCTCTCTCTCTCTCTCTCTCTCTCTCTCTCTCTCTCTCTCTCTCTTTCTCTCTCTTTTCCTCTCTTAGCTCCCTCCCTCTCCCCCCCCACGGTTTCTTCCTCTCCTGGGATCTGTTTCCTTACAATTAATGCGTAGCACCTGCAATTAAACCTGACAAACATCCCATAATAGCACCTCTTTTGGCAGCAATTTTAGATGACCCTTTCACATTTTCCCTCTTGCTCACATATACAGTATATATACTGCATATAGTAATGATTGTCTCCTGTTCCATTAAAATGAATGATCCAAATATAATAATATTTATAGGATGAGCTTAGAGGTGAATTTGATAGGAAGCACGCAGTGTGGTGGAGCATTTCTGTTGAATGCACCTCGATCCCTGAGCGCTGAAAAGACATAAAATAATGTTGTCATCAGTACAGCCGGTGACTTATTTGAATAAT